>CAJFCP010000150.1:766984-812593 GCA_904066005.1 Synergus itoensis | reverse complement strand
CGGATTCATTCGGATTGCTTTTGAATGGGTTTCGGATTAATTCGGATTGAAAACTTTCTTTGGATTAGATCGGAATGAAACAGTTTGGTACTGATACAAATTCTGGAATGATTCGAATTAATCTCAATCCCAATAAACCTGATAAATCCGAATAAATCTGGTAAATCCGAATAAATCTGGTCAATACGAATTAATCCGAATGAATCCGAAATGATTGAAAGTTCGGATTAATTCGGATTAATTCAGATAGGCGAATGCATTCGGATTAAAGGTTCGGATTGATTTTGAATGAACTTCGGATAAATTCGGATTGAAAACTTCCTTCGGATTAGATCGGAATGAAACTATTTGGTGTGGATACAAATTTTGGAATGATTCGGAAAATTTCGGATTGATTCGTAATGAATTTCAATCCGAAGCTTTCCCTAGGGCTCTTTTTTCGCTTTTAATTTTTTTCAAACGTTTTATGTGATATATTATACATATATTATTTACCACTGCTAACCCCAATCTTCAATACTTCGGTCATCTACCTTTCCTTCCTGTACTTGACCTTCAGTATCCCCCGGTGATATATACGAGAGCTATATTTAGTTCAAAGATTGCCGAGGTCGAAGTTCAATCATCATTATTAGAGAGAAAACCCGAGCATCCTCGGCGTAACGAGGTCCGGATATTTCCCAGCAAACATTACTTCCCTTCGGTTGGATTTGCTTTACCACAGCCTCTATTCCCTTAACGTAGTAGTTAAGGATCAACCATCCTTGAAATAACACTATGACGTGAGTTGCGCAACCTCAGATTGCTAATGCACTTTGTTTCGAACTTCTTTTACGTCAAACATCAGATGTAAAGATATGGACTGGAAATAAAATGGGACTAAGTAAGAAAGGTCCAGGTAGATTACAGAATCAGGAATGTAAGAATTTAAAAGGATTACAAGAGACAGGCCCGTACCCAGGATTTTTTTTTTTTTTAGGGGGGGCACATATTAAAAAGTAATATCATTGAATATCGATAATTGATTATACATATAGCTGAATGGATCTTAACTTTAAGTTAAGTCAAGCCATTTTGTCTCTCCGTATTGTTCAGTGCTGCCACAGTCTTTTAAGTAAAAATTTACAAAAAACTGAACTTTCTGAAATTTGAGTACGTGCCTACCCGAGTAGAAATTTTGCTGTGGCCCCGATCGGGCCCAGATTAGGGAATCTGGCTCCGATCGGGTCCAGATCGGAGGATTTCAGATCGGGGATGAAACACACGGCCCGACCAGGCCCAGACCTGGCTAAACCTGGCCGGATCGGGGCCCGATCGGGCCGAGCGTTTCATCACCGATCTGGGCCAGGTTTGGAAATTTCTACACGGGTAACAAGAGAGTTGTATAATATTTAAAAGATTTAGTGGAATTCATGAAATTTTAAGAGATTTTTAAGAAAGTTTAGGAAATTTAAAGAATTTTAAGGAATTTTAATGGATTTTAAAAAGTTTGTTAGAATTTTAAGAAATTTTGATTTTTAAAGCAATTTTAAGGGATTTTAATGTTCCTTATGAAGTTTTAAAGAATTTCATGAGATTTTTATGATTTTCAAAAGATTTTGTGGAATTTTACAAAAATTTCCGAGATTTTTACGTATTTTAAATGATTTGAAAGTTTTTCATGGAATTATAAGAGATTTTAGATTTTTTTTTTATTTTATTTTATTTTAAAAAAATTTTAAGGGATTATAAATATTCTCGTGGAATTTTAAATGATTTTCAAAGGCTTGTAATAATTTTTGATTTTTTTAAAGTGATGTTAAAGGATTTGATTGAAATTTTAAAAAATCTCATAAGATTTTTATGATTTATAAAAGATTTTATAGAATTTTATGAAATTTTAAAAGGTTTTCAAAGTTTTTCGTGGAATTGTAAAGAATTTACAGAGGCTTGTAAAAATTTAAAGAAATTTTGACATGTCTAAAATGATTTTAAGGAATTTAAATATTCCTCGTGGAATTTTAAAAAATTTCAAAAATTATTTTTGATTTTTAAAGGGTTTGGTGAGGTTTTTGTTTTTAAGAATTTTTATTTAGAGATTTTAATGCATTTTAGAGAATTTTACAGTTTCTTATTGAATTTTAAAGGTTTTCACGAGATTTTTATGATTCGTAAAAGATTTTGTGAAATTGTAAAGGATTTTAAAAAGCTTGTAAAAATTTTAAGAATTTTTGACATATTTAAAATGATTTTATGGAATTTTAATATTTCTCATGGAATTAAAACGAATTTGAAAAGTTAATTTTGCTTTTTAATGCATTTTTCGAGATTTTTGTTTCCAAAAATTTTTATTTAGAGGTTTTAATGTATTTTAGGGAACTTTAAAGGATTTCACGAGATTTTTATGATTCGTAAAAGATTTTGTAAAATTGTAAAGGATTTCGCGGAATTTTAATAGATTTTAAAGAATTTATGACATTTTAATGGATTTTAAATATTCTAGTGAAATTTTAAAGAATTTAAAGATGTTTCTAAGAATTTCAAAAGATTTCAGTGAATTTCCAATAATTTTAAGAGATTTTGACGCATTTAAGGAGATATTAAAGTTCCTCGTGGAATTTTGAAATATTTCGAGTGATATTTAATAGATTTTGTGGAATTTTCAAGGATTGTATGAAATTTTAAGAAATTTTTAGGAATTTTAAAAGATTTTGGACTTTTTTGAGGAATTTAAAGGATTTAAAATTATTTTGAAGAATTTTAAAACAATTAGTGAAAATTTAAGGGTTTTTAGGAAATATTAATAAATTTTAAGGAATTTCGTAGAATTTTAAATTGTTTCTAGGAATTTCAAGAAATTTCAATGAATTTTAAGAGATTTCCAATGTTGTCGTAAATTCTAGGAATTCTAGAAATTTCAAAAGATTTCAGCGAATTGTAAGAGATTTCAATAAGTTTCAAATAATTTTAGGAGATTTTGATTCATTTTAAGAGATATTAAAGTTCTTCGTGGAATTTTTGAAATATTTCAAGAGATTTTAAAGAATTTTAAAACAATTAGTGAAAATTTAAGGGTTTTTATGAAATATTAACAAATTTTTAGGAATTTCGTCGAATTTTAAGATGTTTTTAGGAATTTCAAGAAATTTCAATGAATTTTAAGAGATTTCCAATGTTTTAAATTTAAGAGATTTTTTTGTGAATTTTAAGTGTTGTGAAGAGTGATTTTAAATTTCAAAAGATTTAAAGTGATATACGAAATTTTTGGAAAATTTCAATAGTATGTTTACTGAAAATATTTTCGCATTTTTAGTACTTTTCTGTCAGGGAAATTTGTCTGAAAGTCAGGGAAAAGTCTGGTAAAAGTCAGGGAAATATCAGAGAAAGAAAGGACTATATATAATCAGCGATTTAATTATATATAACTTTTCGCTTTTCGGAAAAACGAAAAAACGACAGGGTGAAGAAAATTCTTGTCTTTTTTACCCAAAAGAAGTCTAATGGCAGTCAAGGAAAGTTTCAATAAATAATTTTTTCCATCATGTGTTCTGCCAATCTGACTAATTAAATAGTATAAAATGGTTGAATAATTAAATTTAGTAAAAATTTTACTAACAATTAGTAAAAAGAACTACTAGACACAAAGTACCGTAAAATATTAATTTTTTTTTTTTTTTTTGGTCAACAATTTTTTTCATATCACCGTTGGACAGAATAATCGTGAAATCCTACTTTTGTCGGGCTTTGCCCACAACATGAACAAACGTAACAGATATTGGATGGATGCCAACATTATACTGGCTTGAAATGGGATTCAATCAGATTTTGACTTTATTTATGACAGGCTTTCAATTCATGACTAAGTCCGATTGAAATCTCTTCTGCATTTTCATTCGCATTTCTCCCTACTCTTTCATTTTTTTTCCTTCCACACATTTTTCGAAAAGAATACGGAAAGAACCAGGGGCGGATCCAGACAAGGGCTTTGGGGGGGGGGCCACGAAATAATTAACCTTCCCCCTCCACCAAGTTTTTGTACTTACAAGCTGCGTGAAAATTTCAAATCTGGGCTTTTGGGGGGGGGGCAAGAAGCCATGCCCCCTCCTGGATCCGCCCATGGAAAGAACCATGTTTTCCCTTAATTGTAGAACAGTGTAATTTTTTACCTACTCTGGGGATATGAAAATGTAAATAATATTCAAAAATTTCTTGCGACACACACTGTGGCGATATGTAGCGAGCTCAGAAAATTCCTATTCACTGGAGAACTGTATTATTGAGAAGAAAAGTGTGAAAAGCGTAGACGAGGCGTATCGAATGTCACCGCAAAGTGCCTCGAAGAAAGGCTCTCTATGATCGATATATCACCATCCAGCTCTTTTTATCATCCTTTCCACGTATTGATCTCTTCTATACACAGGACTCGTATATCGAAGGCTCAAATGAGAATCCTCTGTTGAAGTCTGCCAGGATACAGACTACAGAATAGAGCTCACAGCAGGTACATGTAATCCGGTTCAGAAAGTTGTAGCACCCTTGTCCTAATTATAAGTTGCTTAATTGACAAATCCCGCGTGAGAGATCCTGCGCTCTACGTGAGCGACGTTACTAGTGAGATAATTGATTCACACGGGTATTAACATAGAAAGTGTGACGCATCTTGTGCATGACAATCGTGAATTCTGCAGCCCAACTACGACACTTAGTTGTTATTTCAATTTCAAAACAGAAAATGTCATTTTAATTAGTGACATACGTCATCACACGATAGAGACATTAAATTTTGATTCAAGTCTGTAGTAAACAGAGTGTTGCATTCGTGACTAACAGAGCTGGGTAAAATGGTTCTCAAAATGTATTTAAAATGTAAAATGCAAAATAGGTTCACAAAATCCATTTAAAATCGAAAATAGAAAATGGTTTTCTATCTTCTGTTTAAAATGATAAGAACGAACGCGCGCTCCGCCCGCACATTCATTTGGGAATCCTTAAAAATTCACGAAAACCTTCAAAATCATTAATCTCTTGAAATTTCGTCAAATTCAATGAAATCCTTAAAAATTTTACAAATTCTTTTAGACATTAGAATAATTACTTGAAAATACTTAAAAATACTTAAAAAATCTCTTTTATATCCTTTAAAATCCATTAAAAACATTAGAAATATCTTCAAATTCCAGGAAATCTCTTAAAATTCCACAAGAATTTTCAAACTCATAAATCTTCTCAAATCCACGTTAAAATTCAAGAAAATCTCTAACAAAAATCCTAGAATTTTTAAATTAGAAATCTCGTCAAATTCCATGAAATCGTTAACGATTCTACAAAATTTATTACAAAATTAAAAAAATCTCTTGAAATCTTTTAAAATTATTAGAAATCTCATAAAAATCCATAAAATCTAAAAAATTCCACAATATCTTTTAAAATTCAACTTTCTTGAAAGCCCTTAAAAAATGTACAGCCTTTGAAATCCTTTTAAATTCTACTAAATCTTTGAAAAGTTGTAAAAATCTTTTGAAATCTCTCCATAAAATTCCATGAAAAACTTTAAGATCTCTTAGAATTCCCAGAAAATTCTTGAAATTTTACGGTAACATTGAAAATCCCTTTATATCTGTAAAGTCCCTTGAAACTATTGGAAATCTTATCAAATTCCATGAAATCCTTTAAAATTCTCACAAAATCTTTTAAATATCATAAAAATCTCTTGAAATCACTTAAAATTATTAGAAATCTCATAAAATTCCATAAAATTCCTCGAAATTCCAGGAAAACATTAAGAATTTCTTAAAACCACTTAAAAATCCTACAATCCTTTTGATATCACTTAAAATTATTAGAAATCTCATAAAATTCCATAAAATCCCTCGCAATTCTTACAAATATTTTAAAATATCTTAAAATTTCTTGGAATTCCAGGAAAATTGGTTTCTTCTTTCCATTTAAAATACAAAATAGAAAATGGCATTTTGCCTTTACACGAGGGCCTTTCTAAAAGAAAATCGACACTGACATTTTTTATCGTTTTTTTAAAACGATCCCACAAGAGTTTTTAGTTGGAATATATTGTCAGGGAATCCCAGGTGGGTTTCTTTTTGAGATGTGAGAAAATCGTGCAAGAGATCCCACAAGGGTTGTTCTAAAAGGGAATCGAGTTAGGCAAATGTTTGACGGAATCTCTTGCGAGTTTCCACACTGAAAAAAATGGTTTAGCTGTCCCAGCTAGACGTATCGCTGGATTTCGTAACTCCTAGAAATGTAGCTGTGTGAGCTACATTTCTAGCTGTGTTGCCTAAATGTCTAGCTGTTTTAGTTAAATTTGCCATCTAGAAATTATCTAGTTAATTTACCTAGATAATTTCTAGATGGTAAATTTAACTAAAAAAGCTAGACATTTAGGCAACACAGCTAGAAATGTAGCTCACACAGCTACATTTCTAGGAGTTACGAAATCCAGCGATACGTCTAGCTGGAACAGCTAAACCATTTTTTTCAGTGCATCTAGTTTACTATATAAGGCTTATTTATACAATAGATTAATGTGCAAGTACAAAATTTAACGTGAATTTTGAACTGGGATTCGATTATTTAAATTTCGCTTTTTATACTTTTCGTTTTTTGGTTTTCGTTCAGGGTGACGATTCGGTGGCCGATTTCAAATTTCCGGTCATTTCTCGATTAAAATTCACCACATTGTTAAAAGTGCTTTATTAAATGAATGATGTTACTATGTCGGATTTCAAGAGATTTTACACGACTTCAGAGATATCAAGATTTCCTAAAGGATTTTGACAGATTTTAAGGCTATTTTAAGAAATTGAAGAGTTACCACTTAGCGATTTTGACATATTTCAAGTGATTTTAAAGAGTATTTAAGGAATTTAAAAAAAAATTAAAATAGTTTCAGGATTTTCAATTATTTCAAAATATTTGTAAATATTCTAAGGGATTTTTAATGATATTAAAAAATTTCAAAGGACTTTAAAAGAATATTTTTAAAAATTTAAGAATTTTCAAGAAATTTCAGTTATCAGAGCATGTGAAAGTATTTCGAGATATTTCAAGTGATTTTAAGGAATTTTAAAACATTCAAAAAAGTTTCAAGATTTTTAACTATTTTTAAAACAAAAAATGTTTTAGAATTCTTTAAAATCCGTTAAACCATTGACACCATTTGAAATCTATTAAAATTCTTTGAGATCACTTAAAAACTCCTGTAATCTTTTGAAATCTCTTTAAATCTATAGTTATTAAAAATTACGGAAAAAAATATAAACATAAAACAGATAAAATGTAGTATAATAATAATTTTCATAAAAATCTGTTTAAATTTCCTAGAAATATGCCCGTGTTTGTCAACAATATACATATTAGTTAATTTTCCAATATATGCCTAATCATAACCATCTTGTATATTTTCATAAATAATTAACTGTGAATAATGTTGGAAATTCCCTATTATTATCTGATATTTGGTTTTGACGTGGAAGACTCTTCAATTCCCTGTTTCATTATCAAAAGTATCTCAGTTTTATTACATTATTTTAAGATTGAAATACCAATATAATACAATTACCAATACTACTCTATCGTTGCCTAATAAATGCCTAATTATCTTAAAATATTCTTATTTAAAATAGAAGTCTCGGCCTCGTCAGAACCCTATTTTAAATAAGGCAAAATGGGTAAATTCCTCCAGGAAATACATAAATTTTTTAATCATAAAAATCTATAAATGGATTTTTAAGATATTTGGGGCCAACTTACTGAAGAATAAAAAGGTATGCCTTCTTATTGCATTCGGGTTTTCAATAATTTAGTTTCTAAATTAAGTTTTAATGATTTATTGAATGTAGAGAACTAAGTAGAACTGCTAACTCAATGTTAGATCGAAATATTCAGTACATCAGTGTATCGACAGAAACTTGCTTGACAGAACTTCCTAAAGCGGAAGTTGGTTGTGGTTAAGCTTGTCGTTTCGACTGCTAACGTATCAGAAACCAACAGACCAGCTAAAAGCTGAAAGCAAGAATTCACATCCACAGAAACCTCATTATCAAAATTATACGTATTATTTCAAAACCTGCAATAATATATTTATCACTATATGAAAGAAACTTCAATTTCAAGAAGAAACTTCAAGGAATTCTTTAAAATTTGTTAAATATGACCTTCAATCTCATGATTATTATTCAATATAATTCCAGGGAGAAATATTCTATTCTAAAAAGATGATTGAGTCGAAGTCGAAATATCATAACGCCTATTCGTACTTCTGATTTGTCGTGTTAGTATCGATAGGGACTTTCGACAATCGATACTTGCCGATCGTTTATTTGAATTTGGTTTCGTTAATCATCATTTTATCACAAGTCTAAACTCGAAATACATCGAAAATCTTAGTTCTGAAACAGCAGTTTTATTGTAATATTAAAAATAAACAATTAACTAATTTATTAAGCCTAATTAATAAAATAATTTAATAATTAATTAACCAGTTTTTAAAATAATACTGTACACAACTATAAATACGGTATATTTTTTTAGAAAACAAAACCACAATTAAACATCAATATAACTGTAAACGTAGTTAATTTTGAAAACAATCTAACAACTGTTATTTTTTATAAAGCAAAACACATGTTGTAATTATTCAATTTATAAAATATATAAGGAAACTTTTTTTATAAATACTAGCAAACCAAGAGACGCGATACGCGCGCGATTTTTTTATTTTTCTTCTTACAATTACATTCAAAGTCATTCCAAATCCAATCAGATTTGAAACTATAATCTATTCGAGATTTTCGAGACATTTTTCGAGAGAAATTTCAAGAGGTTTCTAGGAATTTTAAGGAAATTTGAGGAATTTTGAAATATTTTTAGGAATTTTAAAAGATTTCGACGATTTTCAATTTAGTTTTACGATTTCGTGGAATTTTAAAGGATTTCAAAATATTTCGTGAAATTATAAAGGAATTCATACAATTTTTCAATTTTAAGAGATTTCAACGAATTTAAGCGATTTCTAAGATTTTCGTGAAATTTTAAGGAATTTCAAAAGGTTTGTAAGAGTTTTATGGGATTTTAAGGAATTTTTAATGTTTTCCTGGAATTCCAAGAAATTTTAAGATATTTTAAAATATTTGAAAGAATTGCGAGGGATTTTATGGAATTTTATGAGATTTCTAATAATTTTAAGTGATATCAAAAGATTTCTCTAATTTTTAAAAGATTTTGTAGAATTATTAAGGATTTCTAAGGTTTTCGTGAAATTTTAAGGGATTTTAAAAGGTTTGTAGGATTTTTAAGTGGTTTTAAGAAATTATTAATGTTTTCCTGGAAACTCGAGGTATTTTATGGAATTTTATGAGATTTCTAATAATTTTAAGTGATTTCAAGAGATTTTTCTCATATTTAAAAGATTTTGTGAGAATTTTAAAGGATTTCATGGAATTTGATAAGATTTCCAATAGTTTTAAGGGACTTTATAGATATAAAGAGATTTTCAATGTTACCGTAAAATTTAAAGAATTTTCTGGGAATTCTAAGAGATTTTAAAGTTTGTCATGGAATTTTATGGAGAGATTTCAAACGATTTTTACAATTTTTCAAAGATTTAGTAGAATTTAAAAGGATTTCAAAGGCTGTACATTTTTTAAGGGCTTTCAAGAAAGTTGATTTTTAAGAGATATTGTGGAATTTTTTAGATTTTATGGATTTTTATGAGATTTCTAATAATTTAAAAAGATTTCAAGAGATTTTTTTAATTTTTAAAAGATTTTCTAGAATCGTTAACGATTTCATGGAATTTGACGAGATTTCTAATATAAAAATTCTAGGAATTTTTTTAAGAGATTTTCATGAATTTTAACGTGAATTTGAGAAGATTTGAAGGTTTTCGTGAATTTTGAAGGATTTCCAAGGAAATGCGCACGCGTTCATTCTTGTTGTATAAAAACCTACACGGAGAAAACTGGATATTAAACCGTAATATCTAGCTATTTAACTATGGGACGACTATCTAGATATTTAGATATAATATCCTGATATTAAAACTTAATATCCAGATATTAAAATATAAAATCCAAATATTCTAACATCCAATATTTTAATATCAAGATATTATATCTAAATATCTAGATAGTCGTCCCATATATTTAAATAGCTAGATATTACGGTTTAATATCCAGTTTTCTCCGTGTAAAACTTTCGGAAATCGTACAGGATCTCAAACGTTACCTTTTCAAACATCCATCAAGTTTTTTCAAACGTTTTTCCGATAACGACAAGAGGAAAACACACTTCTGACAATACAACCTTTATATTAGGTACTGAAAAACTTCCTTTTTACCGAATATCAATAAGCTTGTTTTACATAATGTCATAAAGGGTGCTCGTTGCATCGTTTAGAAGATTTAGAACAGCATAAAAGTAGAGCATGTTGAACAAGAAAAATGTGATGATCAAGGAAAAAGCTTTTTTATAAATGCATTTAATAACCACTCTCGGAAAGTATTAAAGATTTAAGGTCCTTACAAGAAATTTTTTCCTTCTATGAATTTTTCAAGCTCTACTTTGTTGCTTTAAAGCTTCAAGTAACCAATCTAGAATTCAGTCTTCTCCTCAATAAAAATTTTAAAGTCTTTAACACTGAAACACTTTAACACTGAAAACAACTTTGAAGACTTTATTCAATGGAATAAAATGCATCTCTGAAAATTTTGACTGTTGTCATATTTACTTTTTATCAATTTTATCGCTCAGAAGGAAGAAGTGAAAAGAATTGTGTGAATACGTCCGTCAACTTTTATTTTCATATTCTGTGCAACCAACTGGCATTCCACAGAAATTCGAGTTTTTCAAGAACATTGAAGGTGTCAGGTAAAGCGGAAAACGCATCGCTCGAATGTTGCGTCGTGCTTAAAAGCTCGGAGTTCTCTTTCACGAGCCATTTCCACTAAATAATTCAGAGGCACCTCTTACACGATAAAATCTTCACTCTCTGGCTTCCCGGAGGTGACTTTATTACCCTTTCACACTCACCTTCTTGCGGGTCCTTTCGTCGATTACCCTTCAACTGAGAACATTTCGGTAAATCGCCTCGATCCAAATAGTAAATCCCCTAACGGCCATTGACTTTTCAGGAAGTCACGTTTCTCAGTTCTAATTTCTTTGACTGCATTTTTGATATCTTAAAGAATTTCAAAAGATTTTAAGCGATTTCCTGAAGTTTAAAAAAAAATTGATCATTCATCTAATTGCAAACGAGGAAATATTGAAATTTCAGTGCTTCCAACATGTAAATGCTTGTTTTGGAAGCTCTCCAAATTCGAAGTAACACAGTTGTAAAGAAAGACAAATATTTGATTGTTGGAAAGTCACTCGAGATAATTTCACGTATGTCAATTAGCTTATACTTGGAAATTCAGGTCGATTAAATGGAGTACTCTAATCATCGGTTCCACTATGTGTAGAGTGTATAACGCATATAGAGAATATGTACTTGTACCATAGCTATAGACAATCTCCAAATTCTGGGTTAAGCTAAATGGATTGAATTTACAATACATAGTATGCTTGTGTTCCGATACGGACATAGGACCAGTCACTCTCCATTCAGGAAGAATACATTTTTTTCTTTATTGTAATCATTAACAACCCCAATCTCCACGGAAAAAATTACATAGTTATTGCAATTTTCCTTGACTGTCATCGACATGTTTCATTAACATTTTTTAAAAAATCTGAAATACTTTTCAGAGAAGAATTGTCTTGAAATTTTAAAAATCTTGAGAAAGTTATTAAAAACCCTCAAATTCTTTGGAGTTTTTTAAAATCCCTTCACTAACTTAAAAAAATGTTTACGTTACTCTAAAATCTTGAAATTCCCCTGAATTCTTTTAAAATCCTTTGAAATTCTTTAATATAATTAAAAATCCCTTAAAACATTCACAAATATTTTTAAATAATTGAAAATTCAGAAAATATTAAAATTTTTTTTTGAAATTCCTTAAAAGCTCTTTTAAATCACTTGAAACTCTTTCAAATTCTCTAAAATCTCTTGAAATTCTTCAAGATGTCTTGAAATTTTTAAAATCTTCCAAAGTTCTTGAAAACCGTCAAATCAGGGCCGTAGCTAGACTTAAATTTAAGGTAGGGCAGCAGTGTTTACTGGTAGGGCGGAAGTAAAAATTTTACTTAATATATATATAAATTAGTATATAAATAAAGATATAGTTACATACCGTAGTTAATTCGGAATTGTTTAGGTTGCCACGCTTAGCATCCCGAGAAAAGAAAATTGTATTAAATTATAAAAAAAAATTATTTTCCGGGATATTGTCTTAGTTGATGTTATATTTTAAGGCAGGGCATTGCCCCACAATACCCCCCCCTAGCTACGGCCAAGCGACAAATTCTTTGGAGTTCTTTTAAAATCGTTTAAAATTCTTTAATATCATTTAAAATCCCTTCACAAACTTAAAAAAATGTTTAAATTACTCTAAAATCTTGAATCTCCCTTGAATTCTTTTGAAATTCTTTAAAAATTCTTTAAAATCGCTTAAAATCTACTTAAATCGCTTCAAATTTACTTGAAATTTCTTAAAATCCCCTTAAATTCCTTAAAATCACATGAAATCTTTAGAAAGTCCTTAAAAATTTTTTTAATATCCCAGCGGATACGAATATCGCAAGACGTTCCAAAGACAATGTTCCAAAGGCGTTTTTAGAACGTGTTTGGAACATTGGATATTTTTTTAACGTTTTTTGGCCTAATTTACGTTTTTTTCGACGTTCTAAAAACGTCTTTTAAATTTCACGTCCTAAAAACGTCTTTAAATTTCATGCCCGCTGGGATCCCTTGAAATGCATATTTTTAAAAATTGTTAAATTACTACAAAAATTTGAATCTCCCTTGAATTGTTTTGAATTTTTTTCTTTATAAATTACTTAAAACCACTTAAAACCCCTTAAAACCACCTGCAACCTCTTTTTCATAATAGGATCTTTGTTTTCAGAAAATTAACTAATTAAGTAATCAAATATTTCAAATAATTATTCTAAAATAGTTTTTTAATCTTAATGTAGTATTGACCAGTTTTCCAGATCAGGACCACATTAAAACTAGAGAAAACTGGCCAGGACCCCATAAAAATTTATGCACGTGATAGTACTTCCTTATTTTACTGTAATAAATTATGGAAGGAATTAGCATACCAAATTTCCATGCAACCACTGAGTTTCTGACTTCTGAACGTATAGTATACTGGCGGTAAATATAATTAGGAAAATGAGTTTAGTTTAACAAATCCATTTGCAGAACAGTGCCTTAGACTCTGGTTGTTATTTAGTCGAATGTGTTGATTCAGGTGAATCTATACAGACTATCACATCTGAGATCATTGCTACTCTCGCGTTAATTTCGAACCTGTTTACCCCAATATGCCATATAGTGCAGAATTCTCATTAAGAAAATACAATTAACATTAATTACAGTGAGTAGCGAGACTAGAAATTTAACGTCATGTAATTTACAAACACCCTGATCGTGTTTTCATAGTAATGTCTGACACAGGCTTGACTTATACTACTGAATGGTAGAAATCAGTAGAAATCTTTGCCAACGTATGAAGAAAAATAATGAAATGAAAGTTTTATAGCTCGAAGGTATATTGATTTTTAAGTGGTATCGGTTAAAAGTTTCGACTTGAAAGGAATCTTGATGCAGTTAATTTCTTGAAAGAAGAAGAAAAATTAAATGAAGACAAAATTTTATTTGAGTTTATCCGTTTATTTATTAGAAATAAATATGCCAACTTACATTCATTAAACGAAATTCAATGAAATTTCCTCTATTTTATTACTGGATGTTTTTCTAAGATTGGTCAAGGATTCGACTCACGTTTAGAGTAATTTATTAGTTCTTACTCTGCAGACCTTCTTATCTGAATAGAGTGCGATACCAGCGAGCCATGAAATACTTTCAACATCTCGAATCTGAAGTTGCTCGACTACAAGTGCGTTAATTCCTGTCCATTACCTCGATTAGTTTCAGCAACCTGGTACTTGCTGCATTTACCAGTCGGTCAATATACCCCCGGGATATATTTAATTCTGTAATTCCATGCAAATGTTGGTTTTCCACTAAATGGCTACTCAACTGTTAGAAGAACAAGGATGATGAAATTATGTTATTACATTATTATTCATTTTTATATGATGCCATGGATTGTGAGCAGAATTACATTTTTTACAGAATTTTGAAAGCAGAAGCAGTCAAAGCTAATTTCTTGTTTAAACGCGTTTACAAGACGAGAGCATGAATGCTCTTGTGTTGTGATAAGCCAAGTGTTAAATCCTCTGTGCTAAGGAGCAGGTGAAGCTACGCATGAAATTAGTAATTTTTTTAACCGCGACAGAGGTGAGAAAAAAAAATATTCCCGAGGGTTCTCACTTCTCTCAATTTTAATAAATTCTATTCAATCACTTCAGTTCAATTCAATTATATTCAATTTCATTTAACAGGATTCAATTCAATTCTATTATGATCAATTCCACTTAATTCTATTTAATTTTATTCCATTCCATTACAGTTCGTTAAATTTCTTGCGATTCCATTAAAATAGATTCTACTAAATTTCATAAAATTCCGCCCGTTCAATTCCATTCAATGTATCGACTGAATTCTTTTCAATTTTGTTTAATTGTATTTCATTCAATTGGATTCCATTCCAGTGCATTAGATTTTATTCGGTTCCAGTAAATTACATTCAATTTCATCATTTTCAAACAAATCAATTAAATTTCCTTCAATTTCATTGAATTCCATTCCCTTAAATTCTTAGTCAATTACGTTCAACTATTATTTTTTTTATGGAATTTTATTCAATTCTAAACTAAAATATTATAAACTAAGAGAATTTAAAGAAGTTGAGGAGGTTTCAAGTGATTTTGGAGAATTTAAAGGGATTTTAAGAGATTTTACACGATTTAAGAGATATAAGATTTCCTAAAGTATTTTAAGAGATTTTACAGGACTTCAGATATATCAAGTTTTCCTAAAGGATTTTAAGAGATATTGAGCTGTTTTAAGAAATCTAAGGATTACCCCTTAGCGATTTCGAGAGATTTCAAGTGATTTTAAAAGGCTTTTAAGAAATTTCAGAAAAATTCAAAATAGTTTCCGGATTTTCAATTATTTAAAAATATTTTAAGGGATTTTTAATGATATTAAGAAATTTCAAAGGATTTAAGAAGAATATTTTTAAAAATTTAAGAATTTTCAAGAAATTTCAGTTTCCGAAGCGTTTGAAAGTATTTCGAGAGATTTCAAGTGATTTTAAGGAATTTAAAAACAAAAATATGTTTGGATTTTTGGAAATATTACATTAAATAATTAAATTCTTGAAATCTACTGAAATTTGTTGAAATCCCTTTAAACTATTTGAAATCTTTTGAAATTCTCTAAGATCTCTTAAAAAGTCTTGTAATCTTTTGAAATTCATTTAAATCTCTATTATTAAAAATTATGAAAAAAACATAATCATTTTCAAAATATTTTCAAAACATTTCAAGTGATTTTACGGAATTTTAAGAGGAATTTAACCAACCCGTGTAGAAATTTCCAAACCTGGCCCAGATCGGTAATGAAACGCCCGGCCCGATCGGGCCCCGCTCCGACCAGGCTTGGCCAGGTCTGGGCCTGGTCGGGCCCGATCGGGGCCACAGCAAAATTTCTACTCGGTAAGAAATTCTAGAGAATTTAATGGATTTGAAGATATTTCATAATATTTCAAAGATATTAAGATTTCTTAAAGGTTTTCAAGAGATTCTAAGTGATTCTAGGTAATTTAAAAGCATTTCAGGTGATTTTTAATAATTTAAAAAGAATTCAATTAGAGTTCAATTGATATTAAAGAATTTCTAACGAGTTTCAAGTTATCAATATTTTCTAAAGGATTTTAAGAGATTTTAAATGGTTTCCGAAAATTTAAAGCGATTTCGAGAGATTTCAAGTGATTTTAAGGAATTTTAAAACATTCAAAAAAGTTTCAAGTATTTTGAGTATTTTTAAAACAAAAAAATGTTTTAGAATTCTTTAAAACCCGTTAAATCATTGAAACCATTTGAATTCTATTAAAATTCTTTGAGATCACTTAAAAACTCTTGCAATATTTTGAAATCTCTTTAAATCACTAATTAATAAAAATTATGGAAAAAATATAATACACCCAGAAAACAGTTTCTTTGTATCAAAGAAATTGTTTTTGGTTAAAAAAAAAAGTTTCTTTAAATTAAAACAATTCAAAATATTTTTGTTTGAATCAAACAAAATTATTTTAAAAGAAAGAAAGTTTTCTTTAATATAAAGAAATTCTTACTACAAAGTATTCAAATAAAAGTTTTCATTTAAAACAAGTTTTTTTCTGAGTGTAATAAAATGTAGTTTCATAAATGATTAAATGAAGAAACTGTTGAGAATTCCCTATTTTTATCCGATATTTGGTTTTGACGTGGAAAATTCACCCTCACAAACTTGTGACATTGGTCACAAGTTTGCAAGAGGGTGTTAATCTTCTTCCAAAATTTTTATACGAAATTAATGATATATGAAACAAGTAAAAACAAGGATTATTAATGCTAGGAAGTTATGTTTATCATGAAAACTAGGACCGATTTCATTAATCCTTTTTGGATTTAGTTGTTACGGAGGAAATTCAGCATAAATCACAGTTCTAAATGATCTGCGTCATGTTTACCATCTTGCAGTGGCGCAGAAATCATGTGTAAATAAATGCCTAACGTTACCATAGTACATTCTGTAGAAGGGGAATGAAAGGGGTGTTTCGATGCTCGAAACTCCATGAACCGTGCAATCAGCAAACTCAGTTAAAGCTCAGCCCGTAATCACAATTACGCCATCGTATTGCTATAGGCGTCTAGATTCGTGATGAACTTAGAGCAACGTTATTAGAAGATATGCCAGTTTGCCATGGAGAAACTATAAAATCAATAAGAGTTTAAATTTAATGTTGCTCATTTCACGAAATAGTCATGTTTATCAAAACTTACTTGCCTATTTCTCATAGTTGTGGAAGGAAGATCATGTAAATTGAGTTCGTTGAAGAAACAGTATACAAGCTCATTTACCATGTTACATAACGGAAATATATATACATATACATAAAAGAGAATGTATGTATGTATGTTCTGAATAGACTTCCACACCCCTGAACCGCTCGGAAGTAAATTTTGCAAGGCATTATATAATTTTCTTGCGGATTTCTTAAAGATATAATATTTTTATTGGGTTGAAGTTTCAGCTACGATTTTTTACATTCTCATCAGAGAGAATGTATTATAGATTTGTGTAAAATTTAACCCCCCCATTTTTTACAAATATTCAGGTTTTGGGACACCCTAGACCCAAAAAACTATGGGACGACTATATCTAGATATTTAGATATAATATCTTGATATTAAAACTTAATATCTAGGTATTAAAATATTGAATGTTAGAATATCTGGATTATATATTTTAATATCTGGATATTAAGTTTTAATATCATGATATTATATCTAAATATCTAGATAGTTGTCCCATAGTTAAATAGCTAGATATTACGGTTGAATATCCAGTTTTCTCTGTGTAACATTACATAACATGTTTTTACAACCGTAAAAATATTCGAATGTGTCTCTTTGCCTATAGATCTGTCTGTTTGTCTGTATATTTTAGTTTCTTAGCACGATAACTTTCGAAAGAATTGATATACTGTTATTTTTACATTCATTGGAATAAAAATATTTTTAAAAATGTTTCCAAAGATTCCAAAATCCAAATTTTTTATTTATTTACTGGCAGAAGTTTATCCAGCGTTGTCCGGGATTTAAAGAGATTTCTTAGAATTCAAATGAATTTTAAGGAGACTTTGGAGGATTGCAAAAGATTTCAAGGATTTTTTTTTTGAAAATTGGGATTTTCAGAAATATTCAGGGATCTTATGAGATTTCATGTGATTTTCAGGGATTTAAGGGACTTCAAGAAATTTGAAGGGACTTTACCAGCTTTTATAGAGAATTTTTTTAGAAAATTTTCTTATAATCCCGAGCAACGCTGAATAAATTTCTGCTAGTCTTGCTATATGCATAATTCCCAAAATATAATAATAAAAAAAGTACATAAAGAGTCACAAATATAACAATATGATGAACAATAAAATTTCTTTTTGTGGAAAATAGCAACAACATTTCAACAACACTAAAAAGAGAAGCTAGAAAATGCTTTTATATGTGACTCTGGAATAAATCTAAAAAAAATTCTCTCATTACGAAATTGATTCTATGAATAATGAAGTTGAAGGCCAATGTTGAGGCAAAAAGTATTCAGATTGAATAGCAATAATTCATCCAATGATATTTTACGTTTGACGCCTAAAGCTCCTCGTGAATTAAATTTTTAGCTCCACTTGGGAAAATTGCATTTTTTGCCTTTGGCGTTCTGTCAGTCGCGTTTAAAAAAATGAATTACACGTCATATGTTTATTAGATTTTTACATCGAAAAATTTAAATGACAGAAGAGTCCACATTAATTGAAAATTTAAAATGTGAATCACAAAATTTTAATGAATATTTGCATATAAATTAATAATATTAATACCATAATTACAAATATAATAATATTTGTCATATAAAAAAGTGTATGATACTTTCGTAGACATCTTTGGTTACAGATTTAGAATACAGATTCATATCTTAATTTGTACTTGTGATCAAACAAACAGTCTCGAAATTAATTCTCTACATAAATATAGCTTATATATTATAGAACACTATGTTTCGTTGGATATTGCAAAAAATTCTCGTTGATTTCCCCTGACTTGGTTCTTTGCAAACATTGCAGTCATAAAATATGGTCGAGCCAATAAAATCTATTTTTCTTTTTACGACATCTTATTTCATGATATCCAACACACGGTCGATTGCTTAATCAATATTTTAATATTTTAATATGTTTAAGCATGCACACTAAACCTCAAGGTATCAAATTATGATTCAAAAGTAGATCAAAGACAATAGGAACACAATTGAAAAATTACAACTGATATTACACTCTGATATCCCTACGTAGATATAATTTTTTTCCATAGTGCAACGCTTTGATCCATTTTTGGATCAAAAATTGACATCCTGAGATTTAGTATGTACTGAATTTTTCAAGTACTGTATTTCTAATACATATTTCGATTTTATTTATAATTTTGACCCGCAATGACTGAATATTCACTCCGAAAATAAAACTGAGAATTCTCAGTCTATTTCTTTCATTTTTCATTTGTTTTTCTACTTCTGATTCATTTCAACTAGTTGAAAATATATGAAATCAATGGAACTGTATAAATTCCTCGATAGAGAGAGAAATTTTGTTTCTTCATGGCTAGATATAACTATAATGTTATAACCTGAATATTTTATTTCGCTTCGTAAAAAGGGAACAGGTAAAATAAATTCTGGGCAAAAAATGAACTGGAATCGAAGTGCTCTCACCCTTCTAGATAGGGATTCGTTATTGGAAGTTCGATAAGCTGTTAATCCTATGCGCAAGGATCTCTTTGCGACCTTAGTGCAATAATCTTTTTGCAGCGAGGAAAAAAAACGCGTGAAATAATACATAAAAAAAGAAAAATCACCCAACTAAATGTGTGCACTTTTTTGTGGATGAATGCGATTGCTACATGTACATCGCGCTAGTCTATAGACTATAGTCTATAGACTAGACTATATATATGCAATGCATATATATATATATGCATTGCACCTGTGATCGTTATACGAGGCCCGATTCCATCGAGCTAAAGTAACAAAGTTATACACTCTACTTTGAATGCATCGAGGCTGATGTTTCCGTTTCCGCTTTGATCTGCTTCACACTGAAAATTGAGTGTCGGTAATACCGATTCGCTGCTTTTAGAAAAGAGTCTTTTGCGGTCTGGGATGGATTTTACGATTAAATGCGATTATTCGATGTGCAAAGTTCTTTTTCCTACATTGCTGTACAAACTCTTGAAAAGGGAATAAAGAATATGTACTAAATTGAGGAAAAGTTTGATAAGGTTCTCACTTTTTGAATATATATATAGCGCGATTAATTTCTCGTTTTTGCATACCTTTTGCTAAAAACTTAAAATGATTCAGAGGATTCGAAACAGTTTTAAATCAAAGTATTTACAAATTTTTTAAGGGATTTCAAAAGTATAGAAAATAATTGAGAATTTATCATTTTTGAAATATAGAAACTTGTAATTGTTTGTCTAATTTCAGGAATCTCCATAAATTTCATTAAATTCCTTCAAATCCCTCTTTAACATCCTTCAAAATCTGGTGAAATTCCTTTAAATTTCGTAAAATTAATTGACATTCCTTAAAATTACTTAAACTTACTCCAAATAACATGAAGTTTCATGGAAGCTCTTGAAAATCCTGAAAATTAATTAAAATTTCGTAAAATTCATTGAATCTTCAAAATCCTTAAAATAACTTAATATCCCATAAAATATCTTAAAATCCCTTTAACGTCCTTCAAAATCTAATGAACTTCCTTTGATTTTCGTAAAATCACTTTAAAACTCATGAAGTCATGAA
Source organism: Synergus itoensis (assembly GCA_904066005.1). NCBI lineage: Eukaryota > Metazoa > Arthropoda > Insecta > Hymenoptera > Cynipidae > Synergus > Synergus itoensis. The sequence goes on along the minus strand of CAJFCP010000150.1, from coordinate 791,964 downwards.
GTCTCATTAAATCTTTTAAAATTACTCAAAATTATATGAAATGTTTTTAAAACTCTTAAAATTCCTGAAAATAAACTGAAATTTCGTAAAATCTTTTGCATTCCTTCAAAATCTGGTAAAATTCCTTTAAATTTCGTAAAATTACTTGACATTCCTTGATATTCCTTAAAATTACTTAAACATACTCAAAATACTATGAAGGCTCATTAAATCTCGTTAAAATTACTTAAAATTCCCTGAAATATCGTTAAATATTTTAAAATCCTTGATAATCTAATGAAATATCTTCAGATCCATTAAAATTTATGAAAATAAAAGTCTTAAAATTACTAAATATCTTGAAATCCCTTAAAATTAATTAGAATCTGCCAAAATATCATCAAATCAAATAAAGTTACTTAAAATCCCATGAAATCTCGTAAATCGCATAAAATCCTTTAAGTCCATAATATCTTAATATTATCTATAATATTCATAATATATTATCCATAATATCTTAAAATTACTTAATATTCCATAAAATATCTGAAAATCCCTTCAACATCCTTCAAAATCCTTCAAAATTTCGTAAAATTACTTGACATTTCTTGATATTCTTTAAAATTCCACAACCAACTGTTATACCCCTTAAAATTTATATTGACTCGATATTCCTTAAAATTATTGAAAATCCCATAAAGTCAATGAAATCTCACGAAATCCCTTAAAATTTCTGAAAATGAAAGTTCTTAAAATTACTTGATATTATCAAATACTTTAAAATCCTTTAAAATTACTTAGAATCCCCCAAGATATCATCAAATCCCATAAAGTTACTTAAAATCCCATGAAATCTCACGAAATCTCCTGAAATTCCTGAAAATGCAATGAAATCTCGTAAATCCCTTGAATCCCCTCAAATTCCTTAAAATATCTTAATATCCTATGAAATATCGTAAAATCCCTTAAAAGACCTTAAAATTACTTAATATCCCATAAAATATCTTAAAATCCCTTAAAATTTCATAAAATTCATCGAAACACCGTGAAATCACTTAATATCTCTAAAGTCTCAATAAATTTTGTAAAACCTCTATTAAATTCCTTAACATTATTCAAAATTCCATGAAATCTCATTAAATCTCTCAAAATATCTGAAAATCTAATCAAAACTTTTTTGACAGCAATCGTTTTGATAACGTAAATAATTATTTACGATTATAATCTGTAGATAGTTTTCAAATTCGGTATATTCACACAATTCGCAAAGTTTCCAAACCAATCAGGTTTTCGACAACAATATGTTCGATATTTTCGAGATATTTGACAACAATATTTTGTTGGCCCAACAAAATAATTTTGTGTTGACAACCAAACTTTGGTTTTGGCAATAAAAACTGCTCAAGAAAATTATTTTGTTGCTGGGACATTACTTTTTTTCTCAGTGCTCTTTTTACATTCTTATCAGAGAGAATGTATTATTTAACATAGAATAATTGAGAAACTCTACAGTAATTGCAAAAAAAAACTGCTTCTATGATGCAAAGAGTCAGAAAACTATAGAAATCAACGACCGACATCTTTTTCTTTTATTCTGATATTTCGACTTTAAGGTCGAGGATCTTGCCAAGTTGAGTGCACAGTTTTCTCTACGGCCCTTTTTAACAGAGGTCGTTCGCTCCTTGCACCATCCAATGAGCCATATTTCCACCCTAACAAAGGAGACGCAATGGCCTACGGCCAATAGGAAGTGGTACCTTGTGCAACCTGTGCAGCTCGTTTCCGGTTCTAAACCAGAAGACCAATAGCCCTTCTAAAAATCTGGAAAAATATCTTTTTATGTTTAATTTCTCTGCCTTCAACACCTGTTATATAAAAAGTAAAGTGTACCTATCTTAAGTTTCTATTTTTACTTTTTGAATATGAAATTTATATGTATAATATTTTCTCACAAACATCAAGATTTGATAATGAAAGCAAACAATGTGGTTTAAATAGAAATGAGAATACATAAGAGCATAAAAGATGATCTTGCATTTTATGATCTGTGCTCTTCCTGCATTACATGGATTATGACAATCATACTAATCGCAGCTGCGCTTCCTCAGAATTTTAAGATTTTACGGTTATTATAGCATTACGAGCATTTCCTCTGCGGTTAATATGTAAAATAAACTCCTTTCTGTCAATATATAAATTATCACAAACGTATATATGTCAACCTTATAAAGGTAGCACGAATACTACTCTATATTTTCATTTAGATATACATATAGAGTTATAGGCTTACAGAGGCCCGCGAGAGACTTCTAATTATTCGACTATTACTTCACTAATTAATAATCGATAACCTCGTGTCCTTTCTGTGATCTCTGACCCAGCTATCAACCCTTCTATCGAGTCTCACACTCGCTAATAAACCAAATCGCCAGATTTCCGTTAGCAACCTACAAAGTGGTGTTCATGGTGGTTAATTCGATTTGTCGATTTTGTAGCTATTGAATTTAGAAAAGTGAAAAGAATTATCAATTATTGAATGGCAAATTTTCTCCGAAAGTTATATATTTGTTTTTTAAACTGATTTAATGTATTTTAGTTTATGTTAATACATTTTTAAATATAGAATGAAATTCGCGCTGTAAAACGCGCGTCTTTATCAATATTAGATAAGATAAATGCAAAAACCATTATTTTTATGGTTTTTTCATGATTTCACCATGAAAATCAAATTTGCGCCAATTTTCACTATTATTCGTAATCAGCACGTCAAAATACATAATTACACGGAGCCCGAAGAAAATCGGAGGTCTTCCCTTTTCGGAAGTTTATCCAAATTGTCTATTTTTATGTAATAATTAATTTTAAAATATTTTATTTTAGAATCAAAAAACAATAATATCATAAAAATTGCTTCTAACTGAAAATATCGAAGTGAATGTATAATTTAAAGGATATAAAATCAATTTCAAAAAGATTTCAAGTGATTCCAAAAGATTGCATAATATTATTGTAGGAGATTACACAAGATTTAGTTCAAAAGATTTAAAAGAAATTCAAAAATATTTCAAAATTTCAAAAAGCTTCGAGAGATTTCAAGGGATTTTAATATTTTTTCCAGGATTTCAACAGATTTTAAAAAAATTTTCAAAATATTTTAAAGAAAATTTAGATCTTTCAATCTCTTTTGAAATCTCTTAAAATTCCTTAAAATACCGTGAAATCTCGTTAAAAATATTAAAAGTCCTTAAAATTTCATAATATCCTAATAATTACGTGAAAACCCTTAACATTTTATAAAACTCCAATGTTGGTTTTGTAAATTACCATTCAAATTTAATTTTTGGTAAAATCACGTGATATTCTTTAAAATCATCACTTAACATCCCATGAAACAGCGTTAAATCAATTAAATTCCATCAGGGGCGTAGCGAGCGTGTTGAGCTAGGGGGGGGGGGGGGTGAGAATGTCATAAATGCCGACTAAATAAAGGGATTTGCCGACTGTGACTTCACAGTGATTTTAATTTATACACATTTATGATCGAATTATATAATCGATACATAATTATTTAATATACATTATAACTGAATTACCCGAAAATTCCGAAAATGCTAGGGGGGGTGTTACGCCCCTGACACCCCCCCTCGCTACGCCCCTGAATCCCATGAATTTTCATCACATCTCTTAAAATTCCTGAAAATCCAGTGAAATCTTGCCAAATCACTTAAAATTCCTTAAAATTCCGTAAAAATCCAATAATTTTGGTAAAATCCCTTTTAAATTTCTCGAAATCTCATAAAATACCATTAAATTTCGAAAAATCGCTTTAAATTCTTGAACATTTTTCAAAATTTTTTATTATTATTGCTAATTTAAGAATATTTTAATTATAAAATCAATCAGAGTCTTTCGTTATTTTTTAATGGTCCTCGATTCGATCCTCGATTTTTATCCAATTTAACCTTTATAGGTCACTTTTCTTAAAAGCTGATTTTGATTTCAAAGAAATGCCAAAAAGCTTTGAGTGGTTGCAAACGATTTTAATATTTGTTGCAGAATTTCAACAGATTTTAAAAGATTTTTTGAAACATTTTAAAGAAAATCGAAAAGATTTTAAGTTATTTCTGAAGTTGTCAAAGAATTCCAGAAATTTCAGCGATTTCAAAAGATTTCAAGTGTTTTTAAGTTTTTAAAAGATTTCAGAGCATTCAGAACTTTCAGAATTTCGAAGGATTTCAACATATTTAAATCGCAGACGATTTCAAAGGATTTACTAGATTTTAAAGAATCCGGATATATTTTTTATGCTTTCAAATTACTTGAAAATTTGGAAACTCTTTTGAATCTTTCAAAATTCCTTAAAATCACTCAAAATCTTTTTAAATCCTTTCAGATATCTGGATATCTTTGAACTGACTTAAAAATCTTGAAACTCTTCTGAATTATTTTGAAATTCCTTTAAAATCAGTTGGTAGCTTTGTGTCGATTCTAAATTACAGGTGGCAATAATTGCAATCTTTTTTTCATGATAGAAGCTCTCTATATATTTTATATTAAATGATCGTCTCAAATAGTTATAAAAAAATATGCTTGTAAATATATATAAAGTTAGAATATAAAGCAAAATAATCCTCAAACATGTTATACATTATTAAGGCATTTGAATAAAATCAAATTATATGTAATTCGCTTCAGTTCCGTTTTCAATAACAATTCAAGCAAATTTTATTAATGAAGTAGATATGATATTCAAGCCTTCAAAATCGTTGAAATGTCCATTCAGCTTTTCGAACAAAATATTCATTCTGCAAATTATGTAAGGATTATCATAAGCTGATTATTGAAGCCTCAATAGATGAATTGATGGGAAAGATAAACTAGGGCCTCAAAAACATGTGTATGATTAGTCAAAAAATTTCTCATACATATATATGATATTTTAAAGATCTATCTACTCTCTTAAAGTTGACAAGTTGATATTCAACCCTTATAGCTTGAGGGTGCTTCAAGAATGTAGGTTCGAAAAATAAAAGGATGCAGACAGCTTTTTGAAAACGTTCTGAGGAACGCAAAGAATTACAAGAGCTGCCTGTCAATCTTATCGCGAGTCTGAATAAATGAACTTCACGGTGTGCTACTTTGCATTCATAGTGCTATGATTACGCTGGAAAGAAAGAAAAAATGCGGAAGATTTGAGTCTGATTTTTAATAATCGGAAAAACTTCATTGTTTAAAATTTGACAGCTTCTATTTCTGCACAACTCGGAGATTGCAAATATTTCTGCAAAGTATGATTATATTTAAAAAAGAAAATATTTGATTAATCAGTGAACATAAAATGAAGTAACTGTTAACTACGAGAGAAATGGCGGGAAAAAGGAAGCTATAAAAATTTGAAATGCTTTCAAGTACGATTTTTTTTCCGAGCGAGGGAAACGTAATATTTGCATAGAAATGTTCGTGCCTTACATTTACCGTGCAGAGAATCTCACGGATCCGTGATTTTCACTTCGAAATATTTCTGTCATAGCGAGAGTCATAGAAAATGTTCGTCTTTACATCATTTATGAGAATATTCTATTCAACGTAATTTCAAGAAAATGTTAATGAAACTTTATGCTTATTTAGTGTTCTCAGTTTCTGAAAATTAAAAATATATCTGATTATATCTTTTCTTTAATTAATTACCTTGAGGCTCTTTTTTCAATTCAATTTCAATTCAATTCAATATATATTTCGATCCAAATCACATTTTACAAGTTACTTTAACATGAATAACATAAACGTAACAAATTGTCTCAGCTGTCAGTGCAAAAAGCAGAAAAACACGAGTGTTTGAAACGAAAAGTAGACACAGATAAATGGAAACGTGAATAAGATGCATTACTTTATCGCTTACAGGACGTTTTCTCTTATCGGTTCCTCTTTTCTCATTTAGCCTTCCGGGCTATAGTGGAGTAGTTACTCTATTCACGATGGTTATGGATAAGGAGTGCGACACAATAACTTTCCTATATGCGTCTTGACAAAACCTTTCCTCCATCAATCATTTCAGTTTATAATTCAGCAAGTCGAGATATCAAATAAACTTTTAAATCTACGTTTGGTACATTTTTATCTTGGAAGCAATGAAAAAGCATTTTTATAAATTAAATTAGACGACGTTCTCGAGTATACTCGAGATTTTAGGAGGAAAAATATATACTTTAAAGAATTTTAAAAATTTCAAGGGATATTAACAGATTTTTATTAATTTTAACGATGACTTTTTAAAAACGATCAAAAGAGTTATTAAAAGGATTTTTCACAGATTTCCATAGATTTTATAAAATTGTAAAATCTTAAAACATTTCAAAACATTTATAATGATTTTAAATGATCCTATCGAATTTGTTTAAAATTCGATAAAACCTCGTAAAATTCCTAGAAACCTCTTGAAAACCTTTAAAAATTAAAAAAAAATTCTTCAAAACAATTAATCTCCTAAAATTCGTGAAAATCTCTAAAAATTCCTAGAAACTTTTTGAAATTCTTTAAAATTGTACGATAACATTTAAAATCCCTTTATATATTTTAAAATCCATTAAAAGTATTATAAATCTCGACAAATTCCAGGAAATCCTTCAAAATTCCATAAAATCTTTTAAAAATCAGAAAAATCTCTTGAAATCCCTTAAAATTATTAGAAATTTCATAAAAGTTCATAAAATCCTTAAAAACGCCAGCATAAAGTCTCTTAAAAATCATTAAAGACTCTTGAATTCTCTTCAAATTCTCAGAAACCTTTAGAAATTTTAAAATTCCTCGAATTTCCACGAAAAGATTTTAAATACCTTAAAATCCCAGAAACCTTTCTAAATCTCTTAAAAATTCAAGAAAACTTTCGGAATAGATTAAAATTCGTGAAAATCTCTTAAAATTCCCAGAAATTTCTTGAAATTCTTTAAAATTATATGATAACAATTAAAATTTCTTTTTACATCCTTTAAAATCCATTAAAAGTATTAGAAATCTCATCAAATTCCATGAAATGATTAAAAGTTCCATAAAATCTTTTAAAAATCAGAAAAATTTCTTTAAATTCTTTGAAAATGTTAGAAATCTCATAAAATTCCACAAAATAAAATATTGTTATGGAATTTCGAATTTAATGAGATTTCAAAAGGTTTCTAAGAATTTTGAGAGGTTTCTAGGAATTTGAGAGGAATTTTGACGAGTTTCAAGTAATTTTTATGAAATTAAAAAGATTTGTAGGATTTTAAAAAGATTTCGTAGAATTTTAAGGGATATGATTTTCAATTGATTTTTACGGAATTCAACAGATTTTTAGGATTTCAAAAATATTCCGTAAAATTTTAAAGGATTTAGAGATATTTCGTGGAATTTTAAAGGAATTCATACAATTTTAAGAGATTTTTCAGAATTTAAAGGAATTTTAAGGGATTTTAAATCTTGTCGCAGAATTTCGAAAAATTTAAGGGATTTCAAAAGGTTTCTAAGAATTTTAATAAATTTTTAGGAATTTGAGAGGAATTTTGAAGATTTTCAAGTAATTTTTACGGAATTCAAAAGATTTTTAGGATTTCAAAATGATTTCGTAGAATTGTAAGGGATTTTAGGATATTTCGTGAAATTTTAAAGGAATTCATCAATTTTAAGAGATTTTTAGGAATTATAAGGAATTTTAAGGGTTTCTAGGAATGTTAAGAGGAATCTAGGAATTTGAGAGGAATTTTGGCGATTTTCAAGTAATTTTTAAGAAATTCAAAACATTTCTAAGATTTTAAAAAGATTTAGTAGAATTATAGGTATTTCAATGATTCTCAATTAATTTTTATGAAATTCAAAAGATTTCTAGGATTTTAAAAAGATTTCATAGAATTTTAAGTGATTTCAATGATTTTCAACTGATTTTTACGGAATTCGAAAGATTTTCAGGATTTCAAAATATAATCTTTTAAAAATCAGAAAAATCTCTTGAAATTCTTTGAAATTGTTAGAAATCTCATAAAATTCCATAAAATATTTTAAAGATGATAAAAATATCTCGAGTTCTCTTAAAATTCCTCGAAATTTCACGAAAAAATTCAAAATCGCTTAAAATTCATCGAAATCTTTTAAAATTCTTAGAATCCTATTAATATTATTCCTCAAAATTTCAAAATATTTAAAATCCATTACAATCTCCTAGAGTTCTTAAAATTTTATGAATTCCTTTAAAATTCCGCAAAATATCCCGAAATTCCTTAAAATGCTGCGAAATCTTTTAAAAATCCTAAAAAATCCTTTTAAATTTCCTGTCTAGAAAGGTGATGTAACGAAATGTCTCTAAAATCTCGCATAGATTGTTGTTTCATATAAAATAATTAAATAAACTAAATTTAAGATTTAGCATACGATTATCTCCTTTTCGGATGTGAAAAATTGAAGAGGTGAAAAGATCGAGTAAACACCTGTTCAAGTGTCTTCTGAATGAAAGATTAATTTTATCTAGTTAGAAATAAAGGAATTTCTTGTTAAACAATTTGTCTCAAAATTATTAAAATCTAGTTTATAAAGGTCCCACTATTTCTGAAATTGACACTTGGCACAACGTAGCATTGAGGAAACTAAAAGGCCTTTCTCGTCTAACTAGTAACCGAATTAGACTGCGAAAGTTATGATTGTTACGAAACAAGTGAGAGGTGAAACAATTAGAGAACTTTCGCATTGAAGTTTCTTGCAAATGTATTTTCAGTTTCGTCGTCCGGAGAACTCTAAATTATAATCTTTCTGGTAAAAAGTTTAAAATTTACAAGTCGGAAAATCGAACAGAAAATTATTTATTAGCTTCTGCTGCTGTTAAATTGTAAATACATAAACTTATAATATACACTTTCAGTTGTCAAATATATCTGCAATAAAAGGATAAAATATTACATGGCATATTAATTATCAATGATATTATCGCTTACAATTCATAAAAGGCTAATTTAAAGTGATTGGAAAGGTTTTAGCTCTCTTGATGATAATTTGAACTGAGTGAATTGGGCGAAATTCATTAGGACGAATGTAAAATAAATTGTGTGTATTCACTATTCACAAGTACAGTGAATGCAATAGTGTAATTGAAACTAATTGACATTAATCGGTAATAGGAAGACCGACAATGTTACGCGTTGGTGCTTGAATTTGGTGAAAGGGTCTGGAAATCGATAACGCGGCTAATAATATGCTTCGAATCCCCTGAAGTGATGACTTTACATCCAATTTGAACCCTCCGCGTCGTCCGCTGCAAGACTGGCTTCTCCGGCAAGGCAATCGACTGTAAGCTGTCGAGTTGAAACGAACCACTAGACAGAGAAAGATGAGCTACCTATGTCTCCACAGTTCGACAAGTAAAGCCAGTCGGAAATAAAATACCTTCACTCCCAACAATTCCAGAACAATTTGTGCAAAATAATACAATTTATTCACAAATTATTATTCGAATATTTCGGTCAAAGAACTTTTCACATTGTCCGGCATTTTTCATTTTCTGATGTTAATAATCGTGAAGTATTCGCGGTATTCGCATCCTACATTCCGTTCGCTGTATAAAGTTGGTTCACTGAGATGTTTTTGTTTTTGCTTATTATTATTATTATTTTTTTAAGTCAATCAACATTTTATTCAATCTACCCGTGCAGAAATTCCCAAACTTGGCCCAGATCGGTGATGAAACGCCCGGCCTGATCGGGCCCCTATCGGGTCAGGTCTGAGCCTGGTCGGGCCGTGTGTTTCATCCCCGGTCTGAAATCCCCCGATCTGGACCCGATCGGGGCCAGATTCCCCAATCTGGGCCCGATCGGGGCCACAGAAAAATTTCTACTCGGGTTTCCAAACTTGGCCCAGTTCGGTGATGAAACGCCCGGCCCGGTCGGGCCCCGATCGGGCCAGGTTTGGCCAGGTCTGGGCCTGATCGGGCCGTGTTTCATCCCCGGTCTGAAATCCCCCGATCGGAGCCAGATTCCCCAATCTGGGCCCGATCGGGGCCACAGCAAATTTTCTACTCGGGTATAAGCAAACCAACACGCGCGCGATTATTTTGTTTTATTTTTTATAACTTTAAGGCATTCAAAAGCCATTCAGGTTTGAAGTAACAATGTATGCGAGATTTTCGAGATATTTCGTTACACCACTTTTTTTAAAGAATAATTTCAAAAGGTTTCTAGAAATTTTAAAGGATTTTGACGATATTCAAGTGATTTTTACGAAATTCAACAGATTTTTAGGATTTCAAAAATATTCCGTAGAATTTTAAAGGATTTAGGGATATTTCGTGGAATTTTAAAGGAATTCATGCAATTTTAAGAGATTTTTCGGAATTCGAAAGAATTTTAAGGGATTTTAAATCTTGTCGCGGAATTTAAAAAAATTTAAGGGATTTCAAAAGGCTTCCAAGAATTTTGAGAGGTTTCTAGGAATTTGAGAGGAATTTTGGCGATTTTAAAGTAATTTTTAGGAAATTAAAAAAATTTCTAAAATTTTAAAAAGATTTGGTATAATTTTAGGGATTTCAATGAATTTCGATTTTTACGGAATTCAAAAGATTTTTAGGATTTCAAAGTGATTTTGTAGAATTTTAAAGGATTTGAGGATATCTCGTGGAATTTTAACGGTTTCTAGGAATGTTAAGAGGTTTGTAGGAATTTGAGAGGAATTTTGACTATTTTCAAGTAATTTTTATGAAATTCAAAAAATTTTTAGGATTTTAAAAAGATTTCGTAAAATTTTAAAGGATTTCAGGATATTTTAATTTGAGATTTCTAACATCCTAATAATTTTAATGGATTTTTAAATTTATCGTATAATTTTAAAGAATTTAAAGACAATTTTCCAAATTTCAAGAAATTTTCACAAATTTTAACGAATTTCAAGAGATTTTTGTGACTTTCAAAATATTTTATGGAATTTAAAGGATTTTTAAAGTTTGTCTAACATTTTTATTGAGGGATTTCAAAAGATTTTTCTAATTTTTAAAAAATTTTGTGGAATTTTTCAGGATTTCATGGAATTTTATGAGGTTTCTAATCACCTTAAGGAATTTCAAGAGAATTTTCAGATTTTTAAAAGATTTTATAGAATTTATGAAAGGATTTAATGGAATTTGATAAAATTTTGAATGATTTTAAGGGATATTACATGTAAAGGCATTTCCAGAGGTTTCTAAGAATTTTTATAGATTGTCACGAATTTTTCATACGGATTTCAAGAGATTTCTGATTTTGAAAGTTTTTGTAGAATTTTAAAGGATTTCAAGAGATATCTAGGAATTTGAAGAGATTTTAACGAATTTTAAGAGATATTGAAGGTCATTACAGTTATTGAAAAACTAATCAGGTTTGCAACAACAATGTATGCAAGATTTTCGAGACATTTCGTTACACCACTTTTTTTATAAAGGGAATACACTATTTAGTATTAAATCTCTTGAAATACCTTAAATTACAATCTCGATAAAAATATTTAAAATCCTTAACTTCATAATGTCACAATAAATTTCGTGAAATTACTTCGAATTAGTGAAAATTACATGAAAACCCTTAACATTTTATAAAACCCCAATGTTTGTTTTGTAAAATACCATTAAAATTTAAATTAGGTAAAATCACTTGATATTCCTTAAAATTACTTAATATCTCACAAAATATCGTTAAATCAATTAAAATCCCATGAATTATTATTGAATCCCTTTAAATTCCTGAAAATCCAATGAAATCTTCCCAAATCACTTAAAATTCCATGAATTTTCATTAAATCCCTTAAAATTCCTGAAAATCCAATTAAATCTTGCAAAATCACTTAAAATTTCTTAAAATTCCATAAAATTCCAATAATTTTAGTAAAATCCCTTTTAAATCTCTCGAAATCTCGTAAAATCCCATGAAATTTCTTTAAATTATTCAAAATCCCCTAACATATATTTAAATCCTATAAAATACCATTAAATTTCTTCAATATACTTAGAAATCCCATAAAACTCTTTAAAATGACGTAAAATCTTTTCATATCTCTAAAATCTCCATAAATTGCGAAAAATCGCCTTAAATTCCTAAAAAATTCATTTGAAGATTCTAAAATTGTTAAATTTCAAATTAATAGAATCATGTAATATTGTATCTTTTTTGTATTTGAATATTATTAATTGTTGTTTAAATATCATTAATTATTAATATCATTGTTAATTTAAGAATATTTTAATTATAAAATCAATCAGAGCCTTTCGTTACATTTTAACGATTCTCAATTCGATCCTCGATTTTTATCCAATTTAAACTTTATAGAGCACTTTTCTTAAAAGCTGAATTTGGCGGTGTTGCTCGTTAATTACGGGAGAAGATATCGCAACCAGAGAGGTCAGGCCAGATCGAATCGTTGTCGGCAAATAAATTTATCGCGTTATCGTCTAGTGGTAGATTGGGCGCGGCTCTTCCGGTACTTTTCCTTCTGGTAAAGCCAGTTAATTAACTTTTGCGTGAGTGCATCCCAACTTGCCTAATATATTCCACAGAATTTACGAATCTGTATGATTATCTTGCTTCTTCATTACTGTTATAATTATTTACATAAATGTTATAAAAAAAACAGCAATAATTCCAAAAAGTAAAAAAGAGAAGAAAAGTAGTTTCACGTTGAAACTTTTTTTTATAGAATTTGTTTTTAACGTTCAGGTACTTAATATTTAACTAATACTTTCATAGCTTTAAGTGGAGAACATAGTACAGAATTGTGAGCACTTAAAACATTAATTAAAACTTCGCTAAAAGTTTTGATCTGCTATTTTATTTATGTCCTTGATAGTTTCTGGGTTAGAAACACATGCCACACTGAGTTTTTTAGGCAATTGTTTGAATTGCGTGGAGAAAATGGGATAATGAAAATGTTGGTTTATAGAAAAAAAAAAACAAACTACAAAAGAGATATGTGTATGGTACTTCAGTCTTCAGGTAGTCTAAGCACTTATTCGTCCACTCGAGTCGCGGTACTCGAGTCTATATGAAAGAAGTTGCTTCGCGAAAAGACAGATACACACGTGAATTTCTATTCATGCATTTTACACAGTTATGGTATATACCTGAAAGTGTTAAGTTTATGAAAAACTTGCTTTCATTCTCGTATAAGAAGATTTTACTCAAAAATCTGGAACAAGACGTACTGCATATTTTATCAACATAACTTTGTGTTATATATACTTCGGTCTGAAACGCAAAGAATTTTTTTTAACTAATTAATTGCTTTCATTCCATTTTCTCAAACAAAGCCAATACATTTCATTTATCTTTTTACATTTTATTTATTCCAGCTTTGGGGGGATAAAAATGCACAATTCGATCGGTTTTTTATAATAGACGTTGCTCTAATGAGAAGGAAAAAAAATTCGCGAATAATAAAAAAAATATGAAATCCAGCTTAGACCGCGTTCACTCGTTTTCCCGTCAGGGACGTAATGAAGATCTGCGGCCTGGAATGTATTCGAAATAAATTATTATCGTCTCGGGGAAAGAGCGATTTGCAAGCAAGGAAAAGAATTCCGATGAAAAATTCTAGGTGATAGAATAAGTATTTACGTTTAAAATAGAATTGTTTAATTTTATAGAAAATTTTCATATGAACTCTAAAATTATCACATGAACTCTGAAATTATCACATGAACTCTAAAATTAAATTTTGATTGACCTGAAGTGAAGATAAATTCCCTGTAAAATAAATCATGAATGTGATAAGATTTTCAACGGCTTGTGGCTCATGTTGAGTCCAAAAAGTCTCTGACAATCAAATATTTAGTACCGCTGCAGAGCTCACACAAGGTATCGTAAAAGCAAACAATTTATTCACTACGAGAAAATAAAAAAGAAAAAAAAATGCATCGCACTCAAAAATACGTGTCAAAATAACGCGTATGTAGATTTCAGAGTCTTTTTCCAGGTATTTTAATGTCTACTAATACGTGAGTAATATTTTTATGGGAAAAGTGTGAAAAACATGCACCACTGGATGTTGATAGGTATTAAAGGATGGTTTATGCATTTAATTCACTCGTGTGATAGCGTTATCTCTCAGGATATGACGACTAGCTTATATGCGCGATTATTTTGTTTTTTTTTTACAACTTTAAGGCATTCAAAAGTCATTCAGGTTTGAAATAACAATGTATGCGAGATTTTAGGGACATTTCGTTACACCACTTTTTTTAAAGAATAATTTTAAAAGGTTTCTAGAAATTTTAAAGGATTTTGACGATATTCAAGTGATTTTTACGAAATTCAACAGATTTTTAGGATTTAAAAAATATTCCGTAGAATTTTAAAGGATTTAGGGATATTTCGTGGAATTTTAAAGGAATTCATGCAATTTTAAGAGATTTTTCGGAATTCGAAGGAATTTTAAGGGATTTTAAATCTTGTTCCGGAATTTCGAAAAATTTAAGGGATTTTAAAAGGTATCTAAGAATTTTAAAAGGTTTCTAGGAATTTGAGAGGAATTTTGGCGATTTTCAAGTAATTTTTAAGAAATTCAAAAAATTTCTAAGATTTTAAAAAGATTTGGTAGAATTTGAGGGATTTCAATGATTTTCAAGTGATTTTTACGGAATTCCAAAGATTTTTAGGATTTCAAAGTGATTTCGTAGAATTTTAAGGGATTTCAGGATATTTCGTGGAATTTCAAGGGTTTCTAGGAATGTTAAGAGGTTTCTAGGAATTTGAGAGGAATTTTGACGATTTTCAAGTAATTTTTATGAAATTCAAGAAATTTGTAGGATGTTAAAAAGATTTCGTAGAATTTCACGGGATTTCAAGATATTTTAATATGAGATTTCTAAAATTCTAATAATTTTAATAGATTTTTAATTTCATCGTAGAATTTTAAGGAATTTAAAGACATTTTTCCAAATTTTAAGAAATTTTCACAAATTTTAACAAATTTCAAGAGATTTTTGTGACTCTCAAAATATTTTATGGAATTTGAAGGATTTTTAAAGTTTGTCTAACATTTTTATTAAGGGATTTCAAAAGATTTTTCTAATTTTTAAAAAATTTTGTGGAATTTTTCAGGATTTCATGGAATTTTATGAGGTTTCTAATCACTATAAGGAATTTCAAGAGAATTTTCAGATTTTTAAAAGATTTTATAGAACTTGTGAAAGGATTTAATGGAATTTGATGAGATTTTGAATGATTTTAAGGGATATATTACATGTTAAGGAATTTCAAAAGGTTTCTAGGAATTTTAAACGATTTTAAATATGGTTCATGTCGAACTTTGAGGAACTTTAAGAAAATTTAAGATATTTGTATGATTTTAAAAATATTTTGCGAGAATTTTAAATGATTTCATACAATTTCAGATTTCTACCATTCTACTAATTTTAATGGATTTTATCGTAGACAAAATCGAAAAAAGATAAAAGGGATAAAGAAAAAAAAATGCGTCTCACTCAAATACGTGTCAAAATAACGCGTATGTAGATCTCAAAGTCTTTTT
Source organism: Synergus itoensis (assembly GCA_904066005.1). NCBI lineage: Eukaryota > Metazoa > Arthropoda > Insecta > Hymenoptera > Cynipidae > Synergus > Synergus itoensis. The sequence goes on along the minus strand of CAJFCP010000150.1, from coordinate 776,481 downwards.
TAATGTCTACTAATACGTGAGTAATATTTTTATGGGAAAAGTATGAAAAACATGCACCACTGGATGTTGATAGATATTAAAGGATGGTTTATGCATTTAATTCACTCGTGTGATAGCGTTATCTCTCAGGATATGACGGCTAGCTTATATGCCTCCCCTTTTTGTTTAACACTCTTTAACCACTTATATTTGGTATTTGGCTCTGGCCTCTTTACAGAGATAGATACCACATCCCTTGCGAAGTTAAACTGTTTTCATGATGTACATATTTACGCGTCTAATCTCTCACACGTGATAACACGCGAATTCCGCACTGTTTGATAAGTAAAGATGACGTAAACGTATGTTAAACTTTAATTATTTATTCATTTGGTTTATTTAGTTACTATTTATTACTTCTAGCAGATCAACACGATTATTTATTTTACTTATTACAACTTGAAGTCATTGAAAAAGCAATGAAATTTCGCTGATTCAAATTTGGAAAGCAGATTTGAAATAACAATGTATGCGAGATATTAGGGACATTTCGTTGCATCACTTTCTTTAGAGAGGAATTTCAAGAGGTTTCTGGGAATTTTAATGGATTTTGACAATTTTTAAGTGATTATTACCAAGTTGTAGAGATTTTTAGGATTTTTCAAAGATTTTTAAAGTAGAATTTTAAGGAATTCGAAGAAATTTTAAGGAATTCGAAGGAATTTTAAGGAATTCGAAGGAATTTAAGGAACTCGAAGGAATTTTAAGGGTTTCTAGGAATGTTAAGAGGTTTCTAGGAATTTGAGAGGAATCTTGACGATTTTCAAGTAATTTTTATGAAATTAAAAAAATTTCTAAAATTTTAAAGAGATTTGGTATAATTTTAGGGATTTCAGGATATTTCGTGGAATTTCAAGAATTTCTAGAAATTTTAAGAGGTTTATAGGAATTTGAGAGGAATTTTGATGATTTTCAAGTAATTTTTATGAAATTCAAAAAATTTGTAGGATCTTAAAATGATTTCCTAGAATTTTAAGGGAGCACAAAAGTTGATACAACTTGACAGCTAGTTTAATTTTATCGTAGAATTTTAAAGAATTTAAAGACATTTTTCCAAATTTTAACGGATTTCAAGAGATTTTTGTGATTCTTAAAAGATTTTGTGAAATTTGATGAGATTTCTAATAATTTTAATGAATTTTAAAGGATGTAGAGGGACTTTAAATTTTATCGTAGAATTAAAAGAATTTCAAGAAGTTTTTGGGAATTTTAAGAGGTTTTCACGAATTTAAAAATATTTCAACGAATTTTAAGCGATTTCAAAGCTTTTTGTGAAATTTGAAAATGCTTCTTGGTGTTTTAAGATATTTCAAAGGATTTTAAATCTTGTTGTGAAGTTTCGAGGGATTTTAAGAAATTTCAAAGGTGTCAGCGAATTTTAAGGGATTTTAAGGAATTTTAAATGTTTTTAAGAATTTCATGAAATTTTATAAGATTTCTAATAATTTTAATGAATTTCATAGGATGTAGAGAGACTTTAAATTTTATCGTAGAATTTAAAGAATTTCAAGAAGTGTATGGGAATTTTAAGAGATCTTAACGAATTTTAAGAGATTTCAATGAATTTTAAGCGATTTCGAAGGTTTTTGTGAAATCATAAATGATTTGAAAAGATTTTTGGATGTTTTAAGAGATTTTAAATCTTCTTGTGAAGTTTCGAGGAATTTTAAGAGATTTCAAAAGGTTTCAGAGTGTTTTAAGAGATTTTAAGGAATTTTTAATAATTTTGTGAAATTTTATGAAATTTCTAATAATTTAAAGAGATTTTCTGATTTTTAAAAGATTTTGTAAAATTTAAAAAGATTTCGAAAGTTGTAAAATTGTAAGAGATTTTTTTTTGAGATTTTTCTAATTTTTAAAAGATTTTATAGAATTTTTAAGGATATCATGGAATTTGATAAGATTTCTAAGGATTTTAAGAGATTTTTAATGTTATGAAATTCCAAGAGATTTTTAGGAATTTTTAGAGATTTATACGAATTTTAACTTGGATTTCAAGATATTTATGATTTTAATGATTTCTGTGGATTTTTAAGGGATTTCAAGAGATTGCTAGGAGTTTCAAGAAATCCTAAAGTCGATGAGAGTCAAGGAAAGTTTCGATGACTAATTTTTTCTGTGCAATTATTTATCCTAGTATTAATAAATTTCTCGTCTGTAGTTGTAAATTTGCAAAACCTGTGTATTAAAACTTCCTAGAACTATTAAGTAGAGGACACCGATTTAGGTCAGCCAACGTCAATTTTTGTGGGAAGCATAGAAGAAACGCAAGCTTCCTCTATGAGAAAGCAAAATTTGCAACAATAAGTTGACAATTTGCAATGTTCTAATATAATAATAATAATAATTTTTAATATGGAATATTAACTATTTACGTGTATGTGAAGTTTGAAAATTGACTTTTCATTTCTGGAGATGTAAAAACATGAATTAAATGGCACTGACTATTTTTACGGATTATTCTGTATACACCCAGAAAACAGTTTCTTTGATATATGATCAAAGAAAAAATTTCTTTGAATTAAAAAAAGTTTTCTTGATTCAAAGAAATGTTTTTTTCTTTGTTTCAAAGAAACTTTTTTCTGGGTGTAAGTTAATATATCTACAATTTCTTATTAAATTCCATAATTACCTTACTTATGTTTCTTTGAATTCTTGTATAAATAATTGCTTAATGTAAAAAAAATTATTTTAATGATGTAAAGATCGATTAATTATTTCAGTTTTTAAATCAAAGAGTTCTTAGAGGGAAAAAAAGTTTACTAAAGGTTCATTACACGGTTCCAACTTTTAGTGAGCAATTAACTTTCTCCGTGGGTCGATGCAACTTCCTCTTCTTTAATTACATTGAAAAGCTCTCTTGGCCGTTTGCTAACACTTTTTTTTTATAATTTGTTCGATAGGAGGAAATTATATTTACCCACTTATAGCTTTCAAATGAATCAATCATTTTCAAACGCTAACATATGATTTTCCATTTGTATTAACGTTGCAGTGCACATTCAAAATAAATATTAAAAATGATAAATAAATTAATCTTGCAGTAATCTAACTTTTATAAAAAAAAAAAGTAAATAAATGTAACAATAAAATTTCTTCTACCGGCCATCGTAAACAAAGAAGTTTTGTGCTGGACTGTGTATACAGAGGAAAAATAAAGCTCACTGGACGATAACACGTCCTGACAAGGGCCATTGTTTTTCTTTTCATTTTTTAGGCTTGAGTCCGAGGGGCTCTTCGAGCAAGGAGAACACAGAATGGAACACAAAAAAATAAAAAAGAAAGCAGCTGTCGACAGAATGTTACAATTGAAACTAAAACTTACTCAAATGGAGAAGTATATCTTTAAAATCACTTAAAATAAAAGTATATCTTTAAATTCACTTAAATCACTTGAAATTCTTTGGAATCTCCAAATTTCATTAAAGTTATCATATCTCTTCAAATCACTTAAAATTACTTGAAATTTCTTGCAATCACTCAAAATATTTCAAAATCCCTTGAAATTCATTCTGCAATTCATTAAAATGTCTTCAAATTCCTTGCAGTTATTTTTGTTCCTTTGAAATCCTTAAAAATCATTTAAATCTTCTGTAAATGTCTTATAAATTTGAAATTTCTTGCAATCACCCAAAATATTTCAAAATCCCTTGAAATTAATTCTGCAATTCATGGCAGTTCATTGAAGTGTTTTCAAATTCCTTCAAATTACTTGAAATACTTTTTGTCCCTTTGAAATCCTTAAAAATCTTTTAAATCTTCTGAAAATGTTTTACAAACTTGAAATTTCTTACAATCATCTAAAATATTTCAAATCCCTTGCAATTCATTCCACAATTTTTTTATGTGAAAAATAAATTATTAGTAAAGCAAAAAAATAATTCAAAATATATACCTAAGGTTGGTGAACTTATAATAAACTTTTCATGTTTTTTTTTTATATCAGTTTTTAATATATTAATATTTTTAATATATATGTATTCGTATATTTACAGATCAATTACCATCAAAATTATGTTACGGGATTATAAAATTATTTTAAGGGATTTGACTATATATTTTGTGGAATTTCATGGAATTTTGAATAATGTTATGGAATTTAAAAGGGTTTTACGAAATTTATTGAGAGTTTAGAAATATTAAGCGATTTTACGATATTTCGAGGAATATATTTTACGAAATTTTAAAGGATTTTACGATATTTCATAGAATATTAAGTTATTTTAACGACTTAAGAGATTTCAAGGGATTTACGAGATTTTATTGGATTTTCAGGAATTTCATAAGATTTTATGGAATATTAAGTAATTTTAAGAGATTTTTAAATATTTTAAGAGATATTAAGCAATTTAAAGGACATTTATTTCCAGAAATTTTCAAGGATTTGGTGAGATTATGTTGGATTTTTAAGAATTTTAAAGAATTTAACGAAATTCCATGGAATTTTGAGTAATTTTAAGAGATATAATGAGACTTCATGGGATATTGAGTAATTTTAAGTAATTTTAAGAGTTATAACGATAGGTTTTGGAATTATAAGGAATTTTGTGGAATATCAAGGAATATTGAGATATTGAAGGATTTTAAAAGTATTTTAAGATATTATAGGGGTATTAAGTAATTTTTAAGACTTTTAATAGATTCAAAGGATTTTACAAGATTTCATTGGATTGTCAGGAATTTTAAGTGATTTCATGCAATTTCATGGGATTGTAAATAATTTTAAAGGATTTCATGATATTTTCTTGGATATTTAGTAATTTTAAGGACTTTTGGGGGATTCAAGGGATTTTACGAAATTTCAATTGATTTTTAAGAATTTTAAGAGATTAAACAGATTTCATGGGACTTTGAGTAACTTTAAGGAATATGAAGGAATATCAAGTAATTTTATAAAATTTAAAGAAATTTCAGCAGATTTCGAAGGATAATAAAGGCATTTTAAAGAATTTTATGAAACTTATGGAGATTTTTGAAATTATATAAAGAATGACAAGTTTTTATATTTGAAGAATTAAAAATTCCTAATTATTTTGTCTACTAGCAAATGGTGTGCAAAAACGGGAAATCAATCGCGCGCAGAGCGCCCGGATCATAATTGCTAGTAATATAAAAATGAATAGAGCATTAATGTGTCACTATAAATAAATAAAATAAATAATCAAATAAATCAGTAAATCTTTTAAGCTTAAGATTTTTTTTGACACCTCATTTAACTTCCAGGAGCATAAAACATTTCTGAAAACAGAGTTCCAGCAAAAGTAGCAAAGACCCATGTGTATTACCTAATAGATCCGTCACACTGATAATACATACATTGTTGTATAAATGTATATGTATTACTATATGTATAGTGTATATACGTTCTCTATATGAAAACATAACATAGATGCAAGGTATTTTCTTCCCGAGAAAATATATCAGAGGAAAGAAGAAGACAGTGGTGGTTGGCAGTGACATTCAATTTTCTCTGTGGGAGAGGGTTGTTGAGGAAAAAGGGGTGGCTCTTCAGTTGAAGCCGCTGAATCTCCAAAGGGAGTTTAGAGATAGCGAGTCATTCAGAATATGTCGCATAGCATCGACTCTATTGAGAAACTCATATGTATAAAGAAAAGCATATCAGAAAAGCATCGAAAACAGCACACGGAAAGATAAATTGCAAATATAAACTGCTAATTTTAGCAGTTTATAGCTGCAATTTATCTTTATCATGAAATACTGGTACATGTATTTTATTCTTTTTGATACAGGTAAAATTTGTTTCAATTGTGAATAAAACATCTTGGAGAGGGAAAAACTTCTTAAGAGAATAATCGAAAAAATTATCAACAATATCTTACAATGCAGGAAGAAACTTAAGTGATAAATAAAAGTTAAGGAGGCACTAAGCGATCTAAATGCTTCCCACGTGGAAGCAAGTTATGTTAGCTAACTAATTGCTAATTTTCATTAAAACGAAGAGCTCACTAGGGATGATGCCTTGGAACCTTGAACCTAAAGAAAAGAATGTCGTAGTGCCATAAGAAACAATTTATCTACAACTTAATCATTTTTTTTTGCGATTATTGTCTGATAAAGAACAATGCTGCTTGCTCTACGATAATAAGTCGTATAGATATATAATTAGTCATGTAGATATATAATTCATGTACAATGATAACAAGCAATGAATAATCGAACAATTTAAAAGAGTCATGCTTGTGTAGAAATCCATTAAATACACTCGCAATTTTTTGCAGTGCATCGTATATTTCGCAAAAGCAATGAATAAAAACGTCGATGAACCGATTATTCATCAATTTTCGGCAATTTTCACCTCCCTTGTGACCCATTTTGTCTTAAACAACGTAATTCTCGAATTGCATAATGGAAAAAATTGAAATACATATAATATAAAATTGTATACATAGGAGTAGGTAAATGCAATTGTCAGTTATCAACTGTTTCTCCATTAATTTTGTAATGCTTTGATTCAAATTAGCACCAGAATTTACTGTGGTCATGTAAATAATTTCGGCTAAAACCGAAAACGAACAATTATCTTAATGAAGACAGTATATCAACTTGATAGAGGATATTATGGGTGACATTCTGTTGACAAATGTAATAATGATAACAATGTTTATATGTAGGTTTACTTGTCGGTAGATAGATAGGATTGTGTTTATCTGGATTAAGATCGATCGATTTGCATACCGATTACTGGGGTAAACCATCCTTCCGGATTTAGAATTCAGTCTCCTCTGTACATAAGCTGTATTCTATTATATCTATAGAGAAGTTTGCAGAATAGGTAAAGCGATCTTCAGTAAACCATCTGACAAATAGTCCTCCTATATAGGCTATTTAAATTTGTCGATCTACCACCGCACAGTGGGACCAAACGTATATTTTTCGTTCAAAAGTCGGAGCAAAATTTACATTTCCACAACATTTTGTATATCATGAGAATAATAATAATAATAATAATAATAATAATACAAAAAATTTGATTATTATAAGTTTTAATTATTATAAACAAATTCAAATATCAATTAGCTAAATATTGTAATTTTTGTTGAAAAATGTTTGTTCTTCGCTAAAAATGTTTTAAATTATTGTGAGAATGGTCCTTAGTCAGAATATATATAAATTATTAAAAATTAGAATTGTTATAAACAATTTTCTGCAAAAATTTGGAATTTGTGGTTTTTTCAATTGTAAAAAATCAGGGAAATTCCAGGGAAATGCGAGTAGTAGGAAAAATAGAAATTGACATTAATGTTAACTATGTTATTTTTGGCTTATTGCATATATAGATTTTATAGTTTATTTAACAGTTTTTAGGAACTTTCCAAGGATTTTGAAGGATTATAAAGAATTTCCAGGCATTTTTTTAGAATCTTTTGGTTTCTATAATGATTTGAAGAGATTTTCAATAATTTTAAAAGATTTTAAGAGGATTCTAGGAATTTAAAGGGATTACAAGAAATTTGTATAATATTTAAAAGGTTTAGTAGAATTTTAAGGAATTTTAAAGGATTTTAAAAAGCTTGTAAGAATTTAAAGAAATTTTAAAAAATATTAATTATAAAATATACATTAACTAATAATTTTTAGTACTTATTTCAATATTTTTATTAGCACCGTTGTAGAGTGTATAAAAGTTTTCTCAGAAATAAATTACATGTAGGCGTTTATACAACAACAGGCCGTGTGGCCGAGTGATCAAAGGCGCTGGTCTAAAAAAAAGGATATCTGTCTCCTTGGAAGAGGCGTGTGTTCGAATCCCACCGCTGCCAACTTCTTTCCCTGGCATTTTTTTTTTGTTTTTTCTTTTATATTTTTTAGACTAGCTTACAACAAAACCTGTATACGAGAATCATAACTTTCAATATATAATTTACATATTTTCAAAATACAAATCCTAAAATATAAATTAATTAGAAATATTAATATGAACCTACGTGTTTCAATATTTTTTTAAGGAAAGTTGTAAAAATTTTGTACAGTTGTACAATTTGTGATTAAAATTCTGTAGTTTGCTTTTTAAAAATTTTCAATAAATATTTATTCGATATTGGTACTTTGTAACATAATCTGCAATGCAAATGTTTTACAAATAGGTGAAGAAGTACTACATTACAATCAAGCGTTATAACATCAAACTGGTAGCGTGGCCGAGCTTGGTCGAAGGCGCTGCCTTATTGTCTAACTTATTGTTAAACAATAAGTCAGTCTGTGTGTGCGGTCTGCACAGCGCGTGGGTTCGAATCCCGCCGCTACCAACTTTTTTCCTGGCATTTTTTTAATGTTTTTTCTATTATATTTTTTAGATTAGCTTACAACAAAACCTATATTCGACAATCATCACTTTCAATAAATAATTTACATATTTTCAAAATACAAATCCTAAAATATAAATTAATCAGTAATATTAATATGAAACTACGTATTTCAATATTTCTGTAAGGAAAGTTGTACAGTTGGTGACTAAAATTCTGTAGTATACTTTTTAAAAGTTTTCAATAAATATTTATTCGATATTGGTACTTTATAACATAATCTGCAATGCAAATGTTTTACAAATAGGTGAAGCAGAATTACATTACAAGCGGTATTACAGGTGTTTATACAATAACAGGTCGTGTGGCCGAGTTATCAAAGGCGCTGGTCTAAAAAAAAAGGGTATCTGTCTACTTGGAAGAGGCATGGGTTCGAATCCCGCCGCTGCCACCTTTTTTCCCTGGCATTTTTTAATGTTTTTTCTTTTATATTTATTAGACTAGCTTACAACAAAATCTATAATTGAGAATCATCACTTTCAATATATAATTTACATACTTCCAAAATACAAATCCTAAAATGTAAATTAATTAATAATATTAATATGAACCTACGTATTTCAATATTTTTGTAAGGAAAGTTGTACAAATTTTGTACAGTTGTACAATTTGTGAATAAAATTCTGTAGTTTGCTTTTTAAAAATTTTCAATAAATATTTATTCGATATTGGTACTTTATAACATAATTTGCAATGCAAATGTTATACAAATAAGTGAAGAAGAATTACATTACAAACAAGCTTTATTACATCAACTGGTAGCGTGGCCGAGAGGTCGAAGGCGCTGCTAATTGTATGACAATGTCAGTCTGTGTTTTATGGGTCGCACAGCACGTGGGTTCGAATCCCGCCGCTACCAAATTTTGTCCCCGTCATTTTTTTTTATGTTTTTTCTTTTATATTTTTTAGACTAGCTTACAACAAAATCTATATTCGAGAATCATCACTTTCAACATATAATTTACATACATTCAAAATATAAATCCTAAAATGTAAATTAATTAATAATATTAATATGAAACTACGTATTTCAATATTTTTGTAAGGAAAGTTGTACAAATTTTGTACAGTTGTACAATTTGTAACTAAAATTCTGTAGTTTACTTTCGAAAAGTTTTCAATAAATATTTATTT
>CAJFCP010000150.1:730511-755782 GCA_904066005.1 Synergus itoensis | reverse complement strand
TTGTTGGTAGAACTCTTTGGGGGCGGAACAGAACTCTCAGCAAAACTCCTAAAACTTATGAAGAAAAATTTCCTATTATATTACAATTTTCAAAATGCTGTGATTTTTTGGATTTTGAATTTTTCAAAATTTCTTTTTTATTTTGTAGAACTCTAGAACTATTGAAACAGAACTCAGAACTCTAAAAAAAATTTCGAATTTTTAATATAGTGAGGGTGGAACTTCACAGGGATTTTGTTCCTTGTCAATTTTCAATTGCTGGGAAATTCATATATAAGGAAAACAATTAATTTTCGATGTAATGATTAGGATCTTATCTTAATAGATAAAAATTGTGTATGCATAATTTCTATTACGATGTTTAATATTTTAATCGCTTTAATTAAGGTAGTTTCTCAGATTCTAGGATTTCTTACACATTAATTAATTTAATGCATCCTTATAGATGATTTATAGTAACAATACATGTGATTTGATGTATTCATATATAAATTACAACTAGAACAATCTGAAAGTTTGGACCTTTGCGTCTGTATCAAGGATCGTAGATTCGGACTCAACCTACTTCACTTTGAGTTTCTCTAGTAACTCGATGTTCGTATATTGTGGCAACTCCAAAACATGGGTTTGGAAAGTCCAGTTTGCAATTTATATTGTATTAAACTCATATATTCAAACTCGTTTCATTCTGCCAAATTTTGTACCCATATATTTTGCACGCTTTGGTACAAAAAATGTGGCTTAACAATTTCTATGTAAACCACCCAAAATTTTCTTTAAATTCTATAGAGAATATACTTTATATGAAACTTATTTTCTAGATGTCAATTTATAATATTTGACTTGTGAATTAGTAATTTGATTAATTATCAATTTTATTCATATTAATTAATTTGAACTGATGAGAAAAATGTTAATTTGAAACAACCGAAAAGTTTGAAAGCACTTTCCTTGGTTTAAATAAACTTTGTACTTTAGTTTTTACTAAATTAATTACAAATAAATTCAAATATATTTGATATAGAGCCTTGCAACTGTTTATCTATTTTAAATATGTTTCAATAAAAAAAACAGGAGGACTGAAAATTTTGAAAAATAAAGTGGATGTAACTTCCCATCCCGAAATTTTCGTATAAATAGTCGAATTTTTTGGGACATCTTTTTGTCGATAAACCAAAATCCCGAATGTGAAAAAAAAAACCGACATTCCGACATTATAAAATTGCCGACTATAAAAAAATATTTTACTTTTAAATTCACGAAATTAGAAAATTAAATTATTTATTTATTTATGAAAATAATTTATCGGGAATTTTACAGTGTCGTGAATTTTATATTGTCAATATTTTCGGTCGAGAATTTTATTTTTCGGCAATTATTCATTCGAGAATTTACAGTGTCGGGAATTTTATTTTTCGGAAATTTTCAGTCTTCCAAAAATAAAAATTTTCGAACTTCCAAAATTCCGAAAAAAATAATATTACTGAAAATATTTATTAAGGAAAATAGAAAATTACTGAAATTTCAAATTCTCGAAATTTAAATTTCCCAAAAATATAAAAAACTCAAATTTTAAAATTCCCGAAAAATTCAGATTCGGGATTTTGAATATTCGGATATTTTATATTTTATTTCTTTATTTAAATATGTAATTAAATTAGTTTCTTTTATAATCATATTTTCAATTTAATTTAATTCAATTTTTATTTAATTTTTCTTCAGATATATTAGTTATATTTATATTATATTAGCAAAAGAGTATTAAGAGATTTTAAGGATTAAAAAGAAAACGAATATAATATAATATTAATAATATATATATGTAATATATAATATAATATTAATATATAATATTAAATGAAGTTAATTGAAGTGAACTAGAGTAACATAATTCAGGGTGAATTCGTACATACGAATTTAATTCCCTCATTTCCAGTATTTGTCTACCTTTATTTTTCTTAAAAGTTTCAATAACCTTTCCCCTTGAACTCAGTGCCAGTCCCCACCCACATTGTTATTGCCGGTTTCGCCAGGAGTATCAGACAACCCCTTCCGAAGTACCACATCCGTTCACGCGTGTCATGGACAGCACACACAATCACTCGTGCGGCTTGGGCTTGATAAAAAAAGAAAAGAAAAAAAGAATGGTGAACTAAATCAGAGTCAAAAGCCAGGAGGTTGTAGACAGTGCGTACAAGAAAACCTGTATGTGTGACGTCACCCTTCGTAATAAAATTAGGGTATGGGGTAGTGCGTGACGTCACATACACGGCGCGCGCTCTACGTCGCAGCACGGTGGGTGGCGGGGGTTAGGCGCGTTGCTCCTGTCATTTCGAAGAGTGGAGGGGGGCAGTAAGGGTTCACGCATGGAGAGGACGCAGTTCCGCGCCAACTTTCGTCTCGCCAACACGTCGTGTGATCGTAACGTGCCGATTCGAGTTGACGACTTCGCGATTTGACATCGAGTGTCATCAGTCCTTGAATTTTATTCCGAGACTCCTCTTTCGAGATTTTGAGTCTGGATGAATAAAACTGATTAATTCCTTAGCTTCCTTAGTGTTGCCGATTTTTGCAAATTTCGAGTTTGCAAATCTTTCGAGTTCGGAATTCGCTGGCGGGAAACGTGAAACGCGAACTTTACCACGCACGCAGTTCGTCGAACTGAAGATCGGTCAGTTTTTTTAAATTTTCGAATAGTGAGGTCACGTGAAATCGAAGTTATTTTTGTTCGCGGTTTTAATTACGTGATATTTCGGATTGTTATATCTAGTGTGTGATCTTGGGTGTTTTGTGAGGAAACATCTACAAAAAGTTGTCAAGCAAGACGAAAGGAATCACAATGTGGTTTTCAGTGCCGACAATGTGTCTGCCGGCTGTTCTTTTTCTACTCTCGTGCCTGGCAGTGGGAGGAGAAGCTAGCGAGGGGATCAAGAAGAGAATCGAAGATGATCCAGATTTGTCACAGGTAGGGAACTTTTCAATTGTTACAAAAGAACGTTAAAGAATCGGTCACGCGTTTCGAACTCGACTTTTCCGCGCCAGGGTTACCTCAGGTTAGGGTCGTTTTTCCTCTTTTTAAATTTCGTTATTATGTAGCAAACATTTATTTTCTAAATGACCTTTTCAAGTATAGAATCAGTTTCAATTCTATTCTACCATTTTTCAAAAAGTACGAACTATGGTAGCTGCGGGCTATCTAAATAGATCTACATTTTTTACTTTGATGAGAGAAAGTGTAAATCACAATTTCACTGGACGTTGGTGTAATTTTTAATTATTCTATTTATGAAGTGATCTATTTACAAAGTGATCTATTTACAAAGTGGAATCGTTTAGGAATTTTTGGGAAAGAAGGTGAATGTCATACTCTGGTTTTGTTCGATATTCGTACCTATGTCAAGGTGACTGCGACTATCTTGTATGGAGAATGCGGCAAAAGCCGCAATTCGGGTGAATTATTGGCGTGTCGTTTCCTTCGTTCTTTCTCTTTTTGAGCACGAAAATCGTTTCCTGGAAGTGACTTGTCGGAAGTGAGTGGCAATCGTCAATTGCAGTGTTAACTTCCAAATGTAAATTCAATATTATTAACTTCCGGTTTTCAGACTTGAGTGAATGTTTCTTTTACTTGAATTTCACAAATTATTGTTTTATTTTACAACGGAAAATTGCTTTTAAATTACATACATGATTTTGAAACTTATTTGTGATTTAAAGCTAAACTGGAAAAAACAGTAATTTTAAAACGATTTATATTGGAAAACGTTCTGATTCTATAAAAATGTAATCTACTTATATTATATATATATTTAAATTTTAAACTTATTTAAATGAAGCTGAAAATAAAATCGTTCGCATAATAATTATTTTGAAAGTTATATTAATGTAAATATTTCGAATGATAAAAAATATTTATTTTTCTGAAAGTTTAGAGTCTTCGTCTAAGGACCGCTGTTTTCAAGGGCCAATAAAATCAAAAGTTTTGATGAAAAGTTAGGTACAATATTGTCATCTCATTTATTTAATACAGGAGTTTGTAGGTAGTTCATTTAGGGGTTTGTAAATTTATGTGCATATATGTATATGAAAATGATGTGCAAATCTAGCGAAACTAGAACTTTTAACGAGCAATGGACGAAAGTAGACAGTGTGCAAATATGAAGTTGTAACAAAGTTCACTTTTATTGCACTTTCAGTGGTGGAGTTCGACACTTTGTAGTTGAAAGTATCTCCAATATTTTAGAGAACAAAAATATTCAAAAACTAAAAGTAATGTGTTGCTCAGAAAAAGATATTATTGGCAGAAATTAAAAGTGGAAGTTACATTTTTTTTTAAGTTTTTTTTTTTTTTTTCTCACAATCGGTTGGTAAATATTATCAATTATTAATTAAAATGTAATTAATTCGTAATTTTATTATAGAAATTAAAAGATTTTAAATTAGTTCTATTAAATTAAAAAAAATCGAGGAAAAATTAAAATATTTGCTAAAATTTTTAGATGGAAAAGATATTATTTAAATTAATAGAAATATTAAAAATATTAGTAATTAATTAGTAAATTGTTTATAGTATAATACTAACTGAAAAATATTAAAATTTATACATTTATTTAAATAAATATTAATTTAAATAAAATATGAATTGTCTTAATTATAAAATAAGTAGATTAATTTTAATATATAAAATTAAAATATTTTAAGTTAAATAGATAAATTACCGGAATAGTCGGCCTTGACAAAGCTCTAATCTATTTCTTTCGAAATACCTGGAATTACATATATTCTTCTCTTAACAAGGTTACAAGAAAGTTTTTCTTTGTAATTGGAAGTAAACAAAAGCTGAACTCTGTATTTCGTGTAAATTGCATTAGAGTTTTCTGTAAAGCTTGTTTTCTTATATATATTGTTTTTACAATTTTCTTTTTTTTTCAAATGTAGAAAAAGTTTGTAAAGAAAGTCCCTTTGCCAAGACAAACTGCTTCGCAAACGACTCTTACAGAGACTTCCTTTAAAACTTTAGTGCATTATATATACCATACTTATTGCATGAACTGTGGCTTCAAAATTTGATTATTTACTTCCGAATTTAAAATGCCAAATTATATATTTTAGTATTATTTTATTATTTTAGTATTTTAAAATTTTAATGAATTTTTAAACATGAAGATTTAATTAATTAAACTTCATTTTTATTATAATAACTTGACAGATAGTTACATATGTAAAGTAAATTATAATTTATAAAAAGAAGCTTGCTACGTGATTTAAATTCTCTTCCGGATCATTATCTTCATCTTTTTATTTTTTTTTTCATCTCTGCTTTTTTCAAATTGACATTTATCGAGTAGTTCGATCGGTTTTTGAAACGACAGCTCGATCGAAAGATAACGAGCACTGCTGGACATGCATCACTAAATTACCTTAATTAACAATAATGAAGTATTTAGAAGTAAATTAATTAATTATTGACAATTAAATGATGAACGAAAATTCAATTAATTAAAAAACGTAAAAAAAATTGTAATCAGCAAAATTGATTCTAGTATTAAGCAGTTTTTTTAAGAGTGTCTTTAGGTATAAGCACATTATTTCGTCGTAATTGGTAATTAAGTCCCTGCGGCTTAGTAACGAGAAGCGTAGGAAAGTAGGATTATGAGGGTGCTTTTTATTTAGTGCGCATAAATCTTTACTGCATCGTCTGCTTTAAAGCACTATAGTCATGACTATAATATCATTTTAATCAATACTTCTTTCGTTTAGTTATCAGTTTTATAAACAATGGTTAAAATGTTAGATTACATTTAATTGATAATTACTTCGAAAAACTTGGAATCATTAGAGCCGTCAATAATTAAATTCTGACAGGAACAGAAGCGGAAGGAGACTCTAAGTGTCAGTGTGCTTCCAATTCTTTTGGACAATAGAAGTCAAGGGATATCCATTAGGAGGGAATTACTCCTTGATTAATAGATTAGATCTGCAGATAAAGCTTTGTTCTGCGCTTCCGATTGCTAATCATATGATTTTTTTTAAATTAAAATGTAAAAAACGCTCCTTTGCAAAATCCAATTAAGTAAATGATCATTTTTATAATTAGCAATTGTAAAAAAACTAGAAATATGCATAATTAGAGTAAAAGAATTTATGAAATTTTTGCTTCATTAAGTTTTATTGTGTTCACTGACATTAATGGTTCCATCTGCAATTTCATGGGAGTATATTTTCGAGTATATTTTATACACACATATTTTATATTCAGTTGAAATGCGTAATCTGATTCAGCTTTAATTAAAACTTTCATCTGGCAGATTTACGTCCAATGGTTTTCACATTTTTCTCGTTTTATTAATAAATGCTAGCGATGAAAAATAAGGAGTGAACGCAATTAAAGGAAAATAGAATACAAATATGTATTTCGCCAGTTTTCTCGTAAATAAATAAATAAAATACATTTTGAGCAACAGACCGAGCAACAGACATCGATCAATGTGGAAAAGATTCATTCACTGGTCTCTGATGTACAAAATATATTTTATTAATTTATTTATGAGAAAGTTGGTGGAATATATATATACATATATAATAGCTGAAGTCACGTCTTTCATTTGCTATTTAAAGGGTAGATTTTGAAAAATTATTGACGTATTTCTGTAAGACGGTTCTGGGCTGCTTGTACTCCGTCGTCTCAAGTTTCGATGGTAGGGCATTCGACCCCACCCAGCAACTTGTTGCTATAACAAAAAGTTCAATTCTACACCTTGGCACATCTTGGTCGCAGATCTTGTTATTCACTATCCATGAATAGATAGTTATCACTCAAGCGAATAAATTATTCTCAATCATGAAGAAGCAACGAAAATATTTAAAAATTATACATTTATATTTATATAAATTTATGTAAAAATTATAAATCATAATTTTAATTAAATAATTAATTAATAATTATTTAATAATTAATTAATAATTTTAAATAACGAACGCGCGCAATTTTTTATTTAAAAAAATTTGAATTTTATAGGAATTTAAAAACTTAACCAATTTTCAAAAATAATATATATTTATAAAAAATGTTTCCTTTTATTTTATAAATTAAATAATTACAACATGTGTTTTGTTTTATACAAAATAATAATTTTTAGATTGTTTTCACAATTAGCTACGTTTACAGCTGTATTGATGTTTAATTATGGTTTTTTTTGTCTAAAAACGTACCACATTTATAGTTATTTACAGTATTATTTGAAATAACCGACTAATTAATTATCATGAAATTAATTAATTAGTCATTATAAATTATGTAATTGTTTATTTTAAATATTATTATAAAATTGTAAATTTCTTAAGTTTTTTTTAGGAGAAACCTCGCTTAAACATCCAATACAACTGTAAATGTTGTAAATTCAGAAGAATGGTTTTTTTTTTTTTTATAACGCAAGACATGTAGTAGTTATATAAATTACGGTAAACATGTTTTATTCAAATTAAATATAATCTAAATATAATATTAAATATAATAATTAAATATGATTAAATTTAATCTAGTTTTCCTTTGTTTTTAAATCTTATAATTCATGATACTTCATATTTCATTAGTCTGATACTTTATAAACTATTGGTACAGCATCTATTTTACGTTATAAAAAATAATAATTATTAGATTGTTTTCAAAATTAACTATGTTTATGTATGGATCTTTAATTATGGTTTCAATTTTAAAAAAAACTACCGAATTTATAGTTGTACAGTATTATTTGAAAAACCGGTTAATTAATTATTAAAGTAATTTATTAATTAGTCATAATAAATTATTCAATTGTTTATTCTAAATATTACTATAAAACTGTTTTTTTTAAACCAAGATTTTCGATACATTTCGAGTTTAGACCCGTAATTAAATGATGATTAATGAAATCAAATTCAAATGAGTGCGCGCAAGTAAAAAAAAATAAAAATAAAAATCTTGATGTATGAATTAAAGTGTGCTTGCTATATTATGTTCTGTATTCACTTTTATAGTCACTGTAGTGTATGTTATTTAATACTACAGTCACTATTATTCAGTTTATGTGTAAAAAGAGATTCGTACTGTATACGTGAATATGAATGCAAAAATAGCGTGTCCCGTAAAAGGAATGATGAACGGGTTTTCATCTCTTGTATCTACATGTTTCCGGTCGCTTTTTTTATACCGCGCTTTAAACTTACTAGTTTTTTCTTTTTTCTATATAAATTTGGGTCTGAAAAAAAAAACTGAAACAAAATTGGTGTTTAGAACTTGTTCGTGAATGATTTTTACTGCAATTTTGTAAAAGCACGACTTTAAAAGTTTTAAAACCTCGTCAAGTACGTTTGCGAGTTAGAAACATTAGAAAATAGATTCTAAATGTATCGCTTCTCCGTTTATTTTGAGCTTCACCACAATAATAAATGCGCTGCACGCGCGCTTTTGATTTGTTTTTAAATCTTATAATTATTTATGATATTTTATTTCTTCTTTCCTAACAGATGTAATTATGAGATTTTTTTTAATTTCAGTTTTATAGGAATAAAAGTTAACATTAATTTTAAAAACTTAACAAATATAGACATTTAAAAAAAAATTTTAAACATTGAATATTTTTATTAAACTTATTACTTTTCGTGGCCCTCATGCAAAGTAAGAATGTTTAACAATTTTTTTTTATCTGAGAGATAACAAAGTTGTTGTATTAACTATTTTGTATAACTTAAGATATCTGTTTTAATTATAATTTTAATTATAATTACCTACAGGTATTTTATAACGCAAAACAGATTTAGTATTTTTTTATTAAAATAAAAAAGAAAGAAACCAAATGTGAATCGTTCGATTATGTTTTAATTAAACAATTATTTGGCTAATTAACAATAAAAAAATTAATTTGCAAATTAACAATTCCGTACTAATAAAGACAGTTTTTTTTCTAAATCTTTAAATTAATAAACACTTTTTCAAGACCACAATGAGTAGCCAATTATAATTACGGAAAAGGCGTTAAAATTATTAAAGAAACCAAATTTAAATTTCGACCTTCGACTCAGTCATCTTTTTATAATAGGATCTTTAAAGTATTTCGAAATAATTGTGTTATTTGGTTTTAAAATTT
Source organism: Synergus itoensis (assembly GCA_904066005.1). Classification (NCBI taxonomy): domain Eukaryota; kingdom Metazoa; phylum Arthropoda; class Insecta; order Hymenoptera; family Cynipidae; genus Synergus; species Synergus itoensis. The sequence goes on along the minus strand of CAJFCP010000150.1, from coordinate 746,660 downwards.
AATTTAAAAATTTTGATTTTTATAATTTAATTTTAAAATGACGAAAGGGAGATAAAACTCGTTCTTGAAAACTAACTTCTGTTTCGCGAAACAGCTTAGACTAAGCAAGGGAGTTTACTGCATTCATTTTTACTCCTTCCTCTGTTTTCTCTTCCTTATCGTCTCCTCTCGTTTTACAACCGGATATTTTTAACAAGCAGTTCGTGCAGAGACGAAACAATGTATATTTCGTTTTCTACACGTGATTGCATATACTGAACGAATTTCCCACAGAAAAAGTAGAAGCATGGAGATTCAAGTTCGTGATTTCGAAAGAGTTAGTAGTAGCAAGTAGCAAAACGAAAGAAAAAAAAAACGTAAAAAATTAGGATACTATAAGACCTCCTGCAAGAAAACTAGGAGAATATATTTGTAGAGAATGAATAGTTGATTTAATCGATTTCATGTAATACTACAAAATTCGGATCTGTTTCAATTTTTATGACGCTAGAATTTTATGCGCGATTTAGTCCACGCCTTTGTTCATTTCTTTTTATGATAATTTTTAAAGGTTTTATCTCGAAGCATCTTCAATAATTTTATTTTAGACTCAAAAATAATCCCATCGTAAAAATTGCTTCTATGAACTGAAAATCTCGGAGTGTAGAATTTTAAGATTAGAAAATGAGTTCAAAAAGATTTAAAAATATTTTTAAATGGCTTAGTGGGTGGGAAAAGATTTAGAGGGATTTAAGGGATTTAAAAAGATAGTCAAGATATTTAAACAGATTTCACGAGATTTCAAGAGATTGAAAAGATTTTTAAACTCTTTCCAACTTTTTTGAAATCCCTTTAAATTCATTAAAATCATTAAACTAGAGAATTAGTCAAATCCGGTGTGACTCACTTCGAGAGTTCGATTTTAATAACTGATGTAATAATTTTAATCGCAGCCTCTTTTTTATGACAAGAACGAACGCGCGCTCTGCGCGCGTATTTACTTTTAAAAGTCCTTAAAAATTCACGAAAACCTTCAAAATCATTTAATTTAAATCATTTAAATTCGTGAAAATCTTTAAAAATTTCTAGCAACCTCTTGAAGTTTCTTAAAATTTTAAATCTCTTAAAATCATTAGGAATTTCATCAAATTCCATTAAATCCTTAAATATTTTACAAAATCTTTAAAAATTAGAATAATCGCTTGAAAATACTTAAAAATTCAGAAAAACCTTCAAAATCATTAATCTCTTATTAAAATCTATGTTGAAATTCTTTAAAATCTCCAAAAATTCCAAGAGACCTTTGAAAGTCTTTGAAATCGCTTGAAATTCGTGAAAATCTCTTAAAATTTCCAAAACTTCTTGAAATTCTTTTAAATTCTACGATAACAATTAAAATCCCTTTTATATCCTTTAAAATCCATTAAAAGTATGAGAAATTACTTCAAATTCCATGAAATCCTTTAAAATTACACAAAAATTTTCAAACTCATAAATTTTCTGAAATCCACATTAAAGTTCATGAAAAATTCTAAAAATTCCTAGAATTTTTAGATTAGAAATCTCATAAAAATCCATCAAATTCCTAAAAATTCCACAATAATTTTTAAAAATCGACTTTCTTGAAAGCCCTTAAAAATGTACAGTCTTTGAAATCCTTTTAAATTTTACTAAATATTTTTAAAATTGTAAAAAATCTTTTGAAATCTCTCCATAAAATTCCATGACAAACATTAAATCTCTTAAAATTCCCAGAAAATTCTTGAAATTTTACGGTAACATTTAAAATCCTTTTATATCTTTAAAATCTGTTAAAACTATTAGAAATCTATTAAAACTATTAGAAATCTCATAAAATTCCTTAAAACCCCATAACATTCTTACAAACCTTTTGAAATTCCTTAAAACTTCACGAAAACCTTAGAAATCGCTTAAATTCGTTGAAATCTTAAAAAAATTTTAGAAACCTCTTAAAATTCCTTCTAAATTTGAAAACATTTAGAATCTCTTAAAATCCCTTAGAATTTTTAAAAGTCTCTTAAAATTCCATCAAATTCTACGAAATCCTTTTTTAAAATCCTAAAAGTCTCTTAAACTTCGTAAAAATCACTCAAAAATCGTCAAATTCCCTTAAAATTCCTAGAAATCTCTTGAAATTTCTCTCTAAAAAAGTGTTTCCTCTCTAAAAATGTCTCAAAAATCTCGAATAGATTATGGTTTCAAATCTGATTGGATTTGGAATGACTTTCAATGAAATTGTAAGAAGAAAAATAAAACAATCGCGCTATCGCGCCTCTTGGTTTGCTAGTATTTATAAAAAATGTTTCCTTATATTTTATAAATTAAATAATTACAACATGTGTTTTGCTTTATAAAAAATAATAGTTGTTAGATTGTTTTCAAAATTAACTACGTTTACAGTTGTATTGATGTTAAATTGTGATTCTGTTTTCTAAAAAAAATACCGTATAAATTTATAGTTATGTACAGTATTATTTGAAAAACCGGTTAATTAATTATTAAATTAATTTATTAATTATTCGTAATAAATTAGTTAATTATTTATTTTTAATATTATCATAAAACTGCTTTTTTAAAACCAAGATTTTTTATGTATTTCGAGTTTAGACTCGTGATAAAATGATGATTAACGAAACCAAATTCAAATAATTGCGCGGAATTTACGATCGCCAAGTATCGATTGTCTAAAATCACTATCGATACTTACATGACGACGAATCAGGAGTGCGGAAAAATAGGCGTTACGATATTTCGACTTTGACTCAATCATCTTTTTAAAATAAAAAAAAAAATAGAATGAACAGAACATCTGAAAGGTTTTTGAAATTAAAGATAAAATCTTCCTTTTCTTAAAACGAGTGTTTACGTTTTTATAATATTTCAAATGCAAGATGACAATATATGTTATGAAATATAGGAAGCTAATGTGACATGCGAGCTGTTTTCAAGATTATCGTGACTAAAGCTGCATTGCGTGTAATTTAATCTGCTACCCAACAGACCAGCGATATTGGCAAATAGTAGCCAACTAACCTATCCCCTCGACCTTCGGTACGTGTAGAATTTACTTCATCCTTTAGCATCACGTTTATTTTACGTGACAAGAATATTTCAATTAGAAAATTCAAATTTTTAATTTAAGATATATATATACATAGTATAGTTTTTGACCAAAGCAAATAATTTCATTAGGAAACGGTTCTTGCACGCAGAAAAAAAATCTGTTGAATCTACAGAAAAATCTGTAAAATTTACAGATTTCTTTTGTTAAATTTACAAATTTTCATCTCTCCAAATCAACAGATTTTCATCTGTAAATATAACAGATTCTTTCTGCTATGTTAGCAGATGACTCTAACAGAAGCATTTCTGTAAATTTTACAGATAGAGTTTGTAAGATTAACAGATTTTATCTGTTAAAATAGCAGAAATGTCCAACAGATCTGAATCTGTGACATTTAGGTATTTTCAAAACAACGAGTCGCGCCAAGAATTATTGGATATCTATTTTTACTGCTAAAAACACAGAGGCTGAGAAATTTAATATCAGTTTTCGATATTACAAGTTTCAATATTAAATAGTAGAGATTTTAGAAGAGCTGTTGACTTGTAATATGAACATTCCAGGTTGGGAACTTCCACAAGTAGTTTCCATTTCCAACAAAATACGTAAAACTTTTATCTGGCATGGAGGTTTTACAGCTGTATGTCTCCATTATGAAGAAATATAATTTTCTCAACATAAAAGAATATTTCTTTGGATTTGATTGTTCGATATTAAAGAGAGACTTCATCTTTGGCATTTACCACATGAGTCTTGAAAAAGACTGATGATTTTCACGAAGATTACAAACACGCCAGCGGCGATACTTTAAGATACGTTTTATTGCACGCCATATTTTTTACTACTCGAAGCCAGAGGCGCAGCATCAAACACATTTCCTTAATTTTTCAAATTTCTGCCTCAGCGATAAGTGTCCTTGAGAATGCATCTTGGTTAAAGGGATTCCTAGAGGGCCAAGAAGAGCGAACGGTCCGAAGTAGATTTAGAAGGGTTGGGGACTTGGTACCACAAAGTTTCCTTCAAGACGAGAGATAAGGTTGGATTTTGGTCGGAGGAGTTGTCGCTGAGGTGGTGTATGTCGTAATCTTTATGAGATTCCATACTTTACGAGATCTGTCATCACATTTTGATGCAATGGCAAACTTATTGTCCCTGTTGTCGAGAAAATGTCTCAGCATGTATCTTCTCTTCGTGTATGTCCTTCGTTTAATGGAGGTGCAATGTTTATTGGGTTTCTGTAAATCACGACGCCTCCAGATCCAATTTAACTTCTAACAACCACCCAGAAGCAGCTTTATGCCTTTTTCACAGCTTCACGTGAACAACGATACAATGTTCGCGGTTTTCTAACTCTGACTTATTCCAGGCTTTATGTTTTTCCAATAGATGAACAATTTGTGCCTTTATTGAGATATCCTTAATTTCTTCGGTATTCTGTGTTATATATAACTTCATGAGGTGAAATATAACTAAATAACTTTTGATGAGCTGGGTCTGAAAAGTATGAATCATTAAAAGAATATGAATTCTAGACACTGGTGATTTACATTAAAGTTATATTATTATCACTCTCTTTATAACTCGCATTACGAGGTCTAATTTCGAGAATTGAAGCCACCCATAAAAAATGTTGTACGTCCTACTTTCTGTGTGACATAAACTACTGTTCGTGGAAAGGCATCAATTGTCTCGTTACTCCGCCTGTAATTCTGTTCGAACTGTTGACAACGCAGCTTCGGTACTTTTGTATCAGATTCTGTTACGCAATAAAGCTTTTTAATTCAGCATCACGAATACTGATACATATAACGTTTTAACGTTTAAACGTATTCTATCACGAATATGTAGATATATGTATTATACGAATTGCTGGGGACAGAATCAAAGTCAAGTTTTTCTGAACCTTCATTTCTAGCGCAAACCGGAATCACAAACAATGTTAATGTACCTATATTTAAAACTGGTTAATCTAATTCAACTTGATATGATATTTTAGTATCATATAAAAAGATAGTTATCATAAAAAGAGGTTGCCATTATATCGAAAATAGATTCTCGCAATCTGGAAATCTTGAGTCACATTCTCTCTTCATCTATTCGTTGGATTTATTGTAGTTGCCATCTGGATTCTTTAGAATCGAGATCAGAGCTTCCAACTGATTTTAAGGAATTTTAAAGGAACCCGCAACTACTATGATATTTTGTTTTATGAAATTCCTTAAAATTCCTTTAAAATACTTCAAAATCTGGCGAAATTTCTTTAAATTTTGTAAAATCACTTAATATTCTTTGATATTCCTTAAAATTCCACAACCTATATCGTTACATCCCTTAAGTTACTTAAAATCCCATGAAACTCCCTGAAATTCCTAAAAACCCAATGAAATCTTATAAAACCCTTGAAATCCCTTAAGACCGTAAAATAATTTGATATCCTCTGAAATAACGTAAAATCCCTTGAATCCCTTTAAAATTCTTAAAATTACTTAATATCCCATAAAATATTTTAAAATTCTACAACCTATATCATTACATCCTTTAAAATTACGTAAAATCCTTTGAAGTCTTATGAAATTCCTTTAAGTTTCGTAAAATCACTTGATATTCCTTAAAATTACTCAAAATTACTCAAAATTCCATGAAATCTCGTTAAATACTTTAAAATACTTCAAAATCCAATGAAATCTCACCAAATGCCTTAAAATTACTTAAAATTTCATGAAATTTCGAAAAATCTCTTAAAAGTCCTTAAAATTACTTAATATTCGACAAAATTTGTTAAAATCTCTTAAAATTACTTAGAATTCCCCAAAATATCATCAAATCCCATAAAGTTACTTACAATCCCATGAAAAAATCTCGTAAAATAATTTAATATCCTATCAAATATCGTAAAATCCCTTGAATCCCTTCAAAATACTTAAAATAACTTACTATCCTATGAGATATTGTAAAATCTCGTAAAAGTCCTTAAAATTACTTAATATCCCATAAAATATCTTCAAATCCCATACAGTTATTTAGAATCCCACAAAATATCACCAAATCCCATAAAGTTACTTAAAATCCCATGAAATAATCCCGTAAAATAATTTACTATCCTATGAAATATTGTAAAATTTCTTAAAATTTAATGCAATTTCGAAAAATCTCTTAAAAGCCCTTAAAAGTACTTAGAATCCCCCAAAATATTATCAAATCCCATAAAGGTACTTAAAATCCCACGAAACCCCCTGAAATTCCTAAAAATTCAATGAAATCTCGTAAATCCTTTGATATCCCTTAAATCCTTAAAATAATTAATATCTTATGAAATATCGTAAAAATCCCTTGAATCCCTTCAAAATCTTTAAAATCAGTTGATATTCCTTAAAATTCTACAACCTATCGTTATATCCCTTAGAATTACATAAAACCCCATGAAGTCTCATTAATTAAATCTCTTAAAATTACTCAAAATTCCATGAAATCTCGTTAAATACTTTAAAATTCTTGAAAATCTAATGAAATCTCACCGAATCTCTTAAAATTTCTAATAATAAAAGTCTTTAAATTACTTTATACCGCATAAAATATCTTAAAATCTCTTAAAATTACTTAAATACAATGTAGAATTTTTACAAATTGGATTTTCACAAGATTTTTTAAATTTCCCTCTTTGATTGTGGGTCCGATTATTAACAATTATTTCCTACATTGAAAGAGGTAAATTTACAAAATCATGTAAAAGTCCACACTACGAAATACATCTAATTCGTATGCTTTTTGAATTTAAATTAAAAATTTAAATTACACACAAAATGTGATGGAAAAGATAAAATTTAGAGATTAGAATTCAAATTAAACATATTTAGTTCAAAACTCTATATTTCAAAGACAAATTGATCGCAATTATAATTTACATTTATAAATTACATGAAAAAGAAGACTTTTATGTGTAAAACAGTCATTAAATCTTTTCCATAAAAGAGACTAATTGTAAATCAATCAGTGCGTTTTCACCAAAGAATAAATGCAAACATTATTATCTCTCTAAATCTGAATCAGTGAAAACCCTACCAAATCAGTGAAATTCGCTGATAAATCAGTGAATTTCACGCCCTCTATGAGAACAATTCCGCTGATTCATCAGCGAATTTCACTGATTTGGTATGGTTTTCGCTGGTTCAGATTTAGAGAGATTATTATTATTCGATTTGCTAGGAAAGGGAAAGTTAATAATTGCAATGAACCAATCAGCACTCGACTTCCTCCAACGACAGTTTCTGTTGAATGAAGAACGAACGTGAGCATAAGAGAAATAAGGAATCAAATATCGATATCAAGAATCGAAGTATCTTCGATTTAAGATTCGATAGTTTAAGTATCGAAGTATATTTTATTCCATACTTAAACTCTTAAAGTATCCGTGCATCCGTATCGCCCATCCCTATTCTGAAATTCTTCAATGACTTCTGACCTAGTTTCTATTTCGCTAAACATATTAAGAATGAATAAAAGAATTTTCTCTATCTCTCTCTTTCTCTCCTGTGATGCTTTCCGCTACATTACGCAACTATTGTCGCAAGAGAGAAAATGAGAGTGGGAGTTAGTGGTACTCCACACGGTAGCAAACAGAGTTAATTACTCGAGTTGATTGCCGTTTGATCTCCCTCTGGAACTAGCCATGACATAAGCATCAAGCTTGCTTTATATCCTCTCTATCTTTCTCATTCATCCTCTTTCTCAATTCGTCTCCAGGCATACGGGTTTGTGTTTATATACTGATTCAGACACATATCTTTTCCCGACTTTCTCTGTCTCACTCTAAGACTCTCCCACGAGAACAACCCGTAGCTTTTTGACTAATTATAACACTTAAGGATTCCCCAGCAACTCTGGAATGATGACGATGGAATCTCTAGATTAATTCGGCCTGTATTTTTTACAGAGGACTATATCTATTTCGTTGTCTGCAAAAAAGCAAGTCACAAGTGTGCGTGGTCGTCAAGGGTTCACATTTCTGAGTTTAATCTCCTTTGATTAATTAGGAGCGTCACTCTTCAAGTATTGTGCAACGAGGTCTCAAACTATATGAGATTATTCTTAATTAAAAGGCGTGTCATTTTGCCAACTCGATCAAATAATACCAGAAGTGTCTTCAGAGTATGGAGGAAAGTCATAAAATTACAATCTTGCAATTTTTAATCTTGTAAAATATTTTTTTATTCTTGTACATGTACATGCTTCATCGGTTCATGAAAGGTGATTGTGAGCCTGTCAAAGTTGATAATTTTTTGAAAGGAGTTTCAGTGTCAGACCCTTTAATTTGTGAAAAAAAAAATTAGTGGAAATCGCAATAGCAGAGAGAATCCAATAGAGAATGGACAGTTCAGAATCTTCCATAGGGCAAATCCCGATAAACCACAATCTGTCCCCAACATGACCAACTTTCTCTCTAGACTTTTTGGCGGACGTATTGGCATGCTGAGAAAATTTATCGCAGTTTCTAGTTACGCCCTCTGAAATTACGATTGGGAAATTTCTGATTGCCTTGAACTTTTATGGATTGAACTTCTATTTTGTGTACAATGAGAGAAATAACCGGTGTAATCAAATATTAAATTAATTATTATTATATCAATGAAATCCATAATATTTTAAAGATTATTATTACATAAAGTACGACATGGAGATTTGATGAATCGCAGCTCTTAGATTCGAAATACAATGCGTTTAAGACAATGGGAATACTACTAACTTCTGATGAGGACACTTTATAGGGGAATTCAGTGAGTGAGTGAATGTAGACGAGAATTATTCATTAGCGATTGTTGTAATTATTTTAAAATGCCGTAGGGAGTTCTTATGAATCTTTATTTATTTGTCAAGCTCAAAGAACAAAGGGTTGCATTCTCAAGTCCTCTTTCAAAGACAAATCCTCGAGTTTTTGAAAAATTCATAACAATCAAAATGCTTCTGCGAGTAAAACAAAAGTAAACTGATTTTTATTCAGATATCATACGGAACAAAAGAAGATTATTCTTTGTATCCTTTCAGTATCCTATCTTATTAAAAAAGTGATGTAAGGAAATGTCTCGAAAATCTCGCATACATTGTTGTTGCAAATCTGATTAGCTACGATAATATCCTTTTATATCCTTTAAAATTCATTAAAATTATTGGAAATCTGATAAAATTCCATGAAATTCTTAAAGATTATTTCACCAAATCTTTTAAGTCTTAAAATCCTCGAAATTCCATGAACATATTTTAAATCCCTTAAAATTCGTTGAAATATCTTAAAATTCCTCGAAAACACATGAAATCTCTTAGAAATCCACAAAAACCTTGAAAATCATTAATCTCTTGAAATCCATGTTAAAATTTGTGAAAATATTTCAAAATTTCTAGAAACCTTTTGAAATTTCTTGACATTTAAAATACCTTAAAATCATCAAATTTTATAAAATTCCTTGAAATCCCCTGAAACTTTTAGAAATATTATAAAATTCTATGAAATCCTTAAAAATTCCATAAAATCTTTTATAAACATCATAAAAATTTTTTGAAATCCTTCAATAAGATTCGCCTACAATCTTTAAAATCTTTCAAATACCCTAAAATATTTCTAAATTCATAAAGAATTTTTTAAAATCCGTTAGAATTCGTGAAAATCTCCTTAAATTGCTAGAAATTTCCTGAAATTCATTAAACTTTTTCGATAACATTTAAAATTCCTTTATATCCTTTAAAATCCATTAAAATTATAAAAAATCTCATCAAATTCCATAAAATCTTCAAAAATTTTACAAAATCCTTTAAAAGTTAGAAAAATATTTTGAAATCCTTCAATAAAATTCCCTGACAAATTTTAAAATCCTTTAAATCCCATAAAATATTTTTAAAATCCTGAAAATCTCTTGAAATCGGTTCAAAGTTGTAAAAATTTCTTAAAATTCCCAGAAACTTATTGAAATTCTTCAAAATTCTATAATAACATTTAAAATCCTTTTATGTCCTTTAAAATCCATTCAAAGTATTAGAAATGTCGTCAAATTCCGTGAAATCCTTAAAAATTCCATAAAATCTTTTAAAAATCAGAAATATCTCTTGAAATCCATCAAAATTATTAGAAATCTTATAAAATTTCACAAAATCCTTAAAAGTGCCACATAAAGTTTTTTTAAAAATCATTAAAATCTCTTGAATTCTCTTACAATTCCTCTAAATTCCATGACAACGTTTAAAATTCTTTAAAATCCTTAAAAATTCCATAAAATCTTTTAAAAACCATAAAAATCTCTTGAAATTCCTTAAAATTATTAGAAATCTCATAAAACTCCACAAAATCTTTCAAAAATGATAAAAATCTCTGAAGTTCTCACAGAAAAAACAAGGTCTGAAAGTGTTTACAGTTTAAGTCAGCTTTTGGTCTAGTTTTAAGTTAAACTGACTTCAACTTAAACTCAGCCTATAAACTGACTTAAACTGTAAACACTTTAAGACCTTGTTTTTCTGTGCTGTTAAAATTCCACGAAATTTCACGAAAACATTCGAAATCGCTTAAAATTCGTTGGAATCTTTTAAAATTCTTAAAATCATATTAATATTATTCCTAAAAATTTCAAAACATTTAAAATCCCTTAAAATTCCCTACAATTCTTAAAAATCCTTTAAAATTGTATAATTCTTTTAAAATTCCGCGAAATATCCTGAAATTCCTTAAAATGCTGCGAAATCTTTCAAAAATTTTTAAAAAAATCCTTTTAAAATTCCTGATATAACGAAATGTCTCTAAAATCTCGCCTACATTGTTGTTTCAAATTTGTTCCCTAAATTCGAATCAGCGAAATCCCGTTGGTTCTCTCCCGTAAAGAGAGTGATTGGCCTTGAATGACTTGTAGTTGTAAAAAGTAAAACAAATAATCGTGCGCGTAGCGCACATGTTTGTTTGCTAGTATATTTATATACATTATAACACAAATATTCCTCGTATAGAGATTAATTACAATCTCTATAACGGACAGCATGCCGCATACCATATCGTTAATGCCTGCATGCTAGGACCAAACTCTAGAAACTTAGCAGTCTCAGGAGAATCTTCAATATCCTGCCAACAAATACTATAGGACTCTCTGAAAGTTCAGATACACTCGGTTTAAGTTTGAATCGTCTTTAACGTGAATAAATCATCATCTTTGGTTGACAGTTTTGAACTTCAAGATGGTCTGAATGGAACAGCACTCCTGGGGAGGACTTCATGTCATCCGCGAGGCCTGCATCTGCCGTACAGTTTAATAATTGTTTAATTATAATTAACTGGCAATGATAAAGGGGTTAGATAAGAAAGAATGTATATATACAGGTATATACTATTCAGTCATATTCTCTTCACTTAATTACCAATTTTAATTACCAATTACGGCTTATATCTACTTTCAACGAGTTGAGCTGTCTGCACATTATAATTTTCTGTGTTTATGTAAGCTCTACTTTCTTTTTTTTGAAAAAATTATTCGCTTACTCGAAGGAACATTGAATTATTCAAGGGACAGTATTAACAAGTACAGTGTCAGAGCACTAGTGTGAGGTGCGAGAGAAGATTAAACATGATTACCTCCTCAATTACCACTCAATGCCACCCTCCTCGCGAATAATTCATATCATCGTTCTGTATACATAGCCAGGTGGAGATACTCTCGTCAAAGAGAAAGAGAAAGATAAAACATGAGCAAAGCAGGCGGTGCAAAATCCTTTGCTTAGGATACCTCAGGGATATTTTATCCTAACTAAGGGACGAGGAAACTGGAGAGAACAAAAATTTCTTTACTCTCAGACTAATAATACGGAAATACGGAACATGTAAATAATTGGATGCTAAATGAGAACTAGAGAGAACACACGAAATAGAGAAAGAGCAGATCAAACGAAGTTTTCTTTACGGTATAATAAACCGAGTCAGGCTTTAAATTATCTTTCTTTGTGTAGACAAAGCTCGTCAAATTGCCCACCCTACTCTCTTTCGTTTTGTCTTCTTTTTTTTTTCTGTCCTTTTGGTCTTTTGCCTCGTTCATCGTTAATTGGAGGAGGGAATAACACCAAAACCTCTCAAGTTCTCCAGAATGATTCTTGCACTGACGAGTGGTGAATGGAGTTCATATGGTGCGAACTAATTGAAATATCATTGCATAGGGGATTTTTTATGGGTATACTGCTGACAATGAGAATTGTAGAAAATTTTTAGATAAATATTTAAATATCTAGGCTGGTTACATGTCAGGGAAGCCATGGAAGTTTCAGGAAAAACGTGAAAATAAATAAAAATGTTATTTTTGTCGTATCACATATGTAGATTTTGTAGTTTATTTATAATAACAGATTTAGAAGCTTTCCAAGGATTTCGAAGGATTATAGAGAATCTCCAGGAATTCTTTGGGATTCTCTAGGTTTCTAATAATTTCAAGAGATTTTCAATAATTTGAAAGTATTTTATGAGAGTTCTAGGAATTTAAAGAGAGATAAGAGAGATTTTTAATATAAGAGATTTTTTATGATATTTAAAAGATTTCGTGGAATTTTAAAGGATTTCATGATTGAAAAGTTCTGACCGATCAAATGAAGGAATTTTTGTATTGTATTGATATATTGAAATATTGATATATTTGCATTGAAAATAATTCGGTATGGGAAAAAATATTTCGTTCATCTGAACGTTCAAAACTTCTGATAGGATTTCATGAAATTTTAAGAGATTTTTGAAAACCTCTTGAACTTCCTTCAAATTACACAAAATCTTTTAAAAATCTTAAAAAATCATTAAAATCTCTTGAATTCTCTTACAATTTCTCGAAATTCCATGACCACATTTAAAATCCCTTAAAATCCTTAAAAATTCCATAAAACATTTTCAAAATCAGAAAAATCTCTCGATTTCCTTAAAATTCCTGGACATTTTCCCAAAGACGAGACATTAAATTTTGAAAAATTGTTTGTGCCTTAAAATTTCCTGTCTGTAAATGGAGGGTTAATAGTTTTTAAAATTTTTCGTGGAACTGTAGAGGATTTTAAGAAACTCGTAAGAATGTAAAGACACTTTGACATTTTTAAAATGATTTCAAGAAATTTTAATTTTTATCGTGGAATTTTAAAAAATTTCGGGTTATTTTTGATTTTTAAAATATTTTGTGAAATTTTAAAAGATTTCATGGAACTTGAATAGATTTTAAGAGATTTTTTCGGATTTTATTTATTGTAGTGCAATTTAAAAAATTTTTAAATGTTTTTAGGAATTTCAAGAGATTTCAGCGAATTTTAAGGGATTACTAGTTTTCCAACAATTTTTAAGAGATTTTGACGCATTTTAAGAAATATTAAAGTTCCTCGTGGAATTTTGAAATATTTCAATAGATTTTTAAAAGATTTTCTGGAATTTTGAAGGATTACAAAAAATTATAAGAGATTTTTAGGAATTTTCAGAAATTTTAAAGTTTTTCGTGGAACTTAAAGGATTTCAAATGATTTTAAGGAATTTAAAAAGAATTAGCTAAACTTTAATATTAACAAATAAAGGGGTTTCGTGGATATATTTTAAGATGTTTCTAGGAATTTCAAGAAATATCAAAGAATTTTAAGAGATTTCCAAGGTTGTCATGAATTTTAGAGATTTTTACGAATTTTAAGTGACTTAAACAGATTTTAATGTTTGTCGTAAAATTGTAAAAGATCTTATTTTTATAGGTATTTTTAAACGATTCTGTAGAATTTTAGGGGATCTAAAAGGATTTCATTGAGTTTCAAAAGATTTAAAGTGATATGCAAAATTTTGGAAAATTTCAAAAGCATTATATTATTGAAAATTAATCCGCATTTTTAATACTTTTATATCAGGGAAGTTGAAAAATTGAATCTTGTGGCCACTCTGTTAAAACTTTTTTGGTATAAAAATTGACATCATTTTAGTTTAATTATTATATTTTATTTTATTTTAATTATTATATTTCATACAAAATTAGAACCTCCTGGGAATGTTTCCGCCCAATATTCCCTGAAATTTTATACCACTATTTTCCTCAAAAATTCTTTAGCAACATTCCCTGAACATTCCTTGGAATGTTCCCTGTTATGCCTTCAGGAATGTTCATGGAAAATTTTATGCTATACAGGACTCTGCAAAATTCTTTTTAAATTGCTTGAAATTTCGGGAATTAAAAAGAAAAATTCTCTTGGTTGAAAATGATTCATTCTTTTTAAGTCGTCCTAACTATTCAAAATTGTTTTATTACGAACAGAAATAGTTTTAATATATGGTCAACAGTCACATCATGAATTAAACGCATGACTGTGCAGAAAAGCACGCAGCTGAAGCGTAACTGATCCAAACGAAATCAAGCTAATTGACGATCCGAGGAATTGTAACAGATAGACTCACTCCCCGTATACAGTCTCTTCAGATTCGAGAATCATATTCCCGCTTTCTTATTCTTCGATTTTGTCAGCTCAGCATCAGCAGAAATAGTTTTATGACATATAATGGAACTTATTATTTTACGCTTTCGCAGAAAAATAATTTCCTGCAAGATGTGCGAGTTATTTAAATATTTTGAATTGAATCCTGTTTCAAAACAATCTTCCTTGATTTTACTTTTGATGAGGGGAGTGGATTTTCGGTTTGAAAAACACTTTTCCAAATAAATCAATTAAGATATTTTTCACACTTGTAACTTATATTAAATCTCTTGCAATTTTGAATTGTTTTCAAGTCCTTTAAAAAGAAACTTTAGAATCCTGTCAAATGCCTAGTAATTCCTTAAAATCACTTGAATAATTCCTAGTTAAATTTTTTAAAAATGTAAAATTTCTTGAAAATCGTTGAATTTAAAAAATTTTTTTTGAAATCCGTTCAACTACTTTAAAATAAAATTACATATAATTTTTAAAGTAGTATTGGTTATATCGTTAAAAATTATAATTAAGTATGTCAAAAAAAGAAACTAAAAAAATAAATAAACTTAAACTAAACCAGCTTCCATTGGGTTTGAAGTTTCAGACTTCTTATAGTTTGACGATTTTTTTTACATTTACATATTGAAATAATAACAAAAAAAAATTTCCACTGTTCCCAAAACCCAAAATTTTTATTTAGTTACTAGGAGCAATTTTCGAGAATTTAGAGGAATTTACAAAAGATTTTAAATAATTTTAAGGAATTTCAAGGGATGCTAAGAGATTTTGATTGATTTTATGAATTGAAAGGGATTTTTAAAAGAGTTGAAAAGAGTTATCAATACATAGATTTTTTTCAGAAATTTCGCAAAATTTCATTAAATTAAAAAAAATTTCAAGATATTTAAAAGATTTTAAGATATTTCAAGAGATTTTAATGAACTTCAAGAAATTTTTATATATTTTAAAGAATTTTAGGACATTTACAGAAGATTTAAAAGTTCTTAAAGAATTTCAATGTTAAGGGATTTTTTAAGGGATTTCATTTGATTTACTCCACATTAGAATAAATTTCTGAAAATTTCTTAAAATCACTTAAAATGTTTTCAAATGTTTTGAAAATTTTTTAACTCCCTTGAATACTTTTGAAATCCATGGAAATCCCTTAAAATCACTTATCACTAAAATCTCTTGAAATCCCTTGAAATTCCTTACTTAAAATCTAATAAAATCCTTTAAGGTGTCTTGAATTCTTGTGAAATCTATTAGAAATCTCTAAAAATTTCTCGAAAATTCTTTTGATAACTCTTTCAAACTTTTCAAAAATTCCTTGAAATCTTGTGAAAACTCTGGAGAATTCTTAAACTGTTTTGAATTCTTTTAAAAATCCTTTGACGTTTCTTCAGATATATCTTGAAATTAAAATTTCTTAAAAACCCAGGCAACGCCGTGTAAATTTATACTAGTAAATAAATAAAAATAAAATGATTTTGTGAACTTTTTGGTTTCTTAATCTAAAAAATCTGCCCGCTTCGCGGGCACATTCTCATCGCGCGCTTCGCGCGCGGCTCGCTTCGCTCGCAAAAATGAGCGCGCCTACGGCGCGCGAGGGGTCGAATATAGTTCGATCGTCGCGCTTCGCGCTCCGATAATATTTACAC
>CAJFCP010000150.1:704341-730111 GCA_904066005.1 Synergus itoensis | reverse complement strand
TTATATTTAAATATCTAGATAGTCGTCCCATAGTTAAATAGCTAGATATTACGGTTTAATATCCAGTTTTCTCCGTGTAAAATTGGAAAAATACTCTTCTAGTTATTTATGAATTAAGAATTATTGCGAAAAAGGTTTTTGCGAAGGCTGCTACATAACTTCTATAATTGGCAATCAATTGATTGTCCTTTATTGTTATGTTTTTTTCTTGACAATGATGAATTGTTTGTTTTTCATTCTTTAGTGTAAAGAAGGGGCGTACAAGGATTTAGTTCAGCAAGTACCTTGCACCTTAAAAGCGTCATTTATATGCTAATCGAAAGGGTCTCTTGAATGCGAAGAAATTAGCATGAATTCAATTTGTCGCAATCGATCCCCATCATGTCGAACTTTCCTCATTCTAATATTTACAATCTTTTAAATTAAAAGATGTTAAATTATACTAAAATGGAGATCGATGCAGTGAATATTGGCTTATTGTTCAATCTATATTCAAAGTGCTTGCGAACTTCTTTAATGTTCTTTCATTTCTAATATTTTTAAATCCCTATGATAATACGAAATTTTCTTATCTTCATTTTTTTTCATTTCATTTTCATTACATTTTTTTCGTTTTAATCATTGAAGTCGTTTGAAATCTTAAAATCGTTTAATCTTGAAATCTCAAATATTATGAAATAAATGAAATGAAATTTTATGTTTTTTAATTGTTTTCCAACTAATTAAATGTTAGATGAAGTTCATAGTGTAATGATTGGTTCTTAAGCTTCTTAATCCCTTAATCAAGACGACCATAATCCAGAATTTACATGAGATTTCCGGCTCATGAATCGTGGGATGTAAACTTCCTTTCTGATCGGGTTACACGTGACAGTGTTACAGTGTTACACGGCCTACAAATTGATGCACATTGTACAAGAGCGAAATCGATATGGCTAGTTAATTCTCGGTCTCGATAATCTCATTGCGTGTATGAAGGAATATATATACATATAATTATATATATCCATGAAATTTTATCCTATTAATGATATCACACGCTTAATTTAATTTACACTTCAAAGTTTTTAAAAGTCTTGTTATAATGTAATTTAAAATATTGTATAATATTGTAAAAAATTGTGTAAAATAATTATGTATTTATACCGAATGTGTATTTCTCATACCGAATATTTTTGCACATATATTCCTTTGTCAGTTAGGTATCTATTTTGAACACAACATGACTAAAATTGATTTTAAACTTGAATAGAAAGTTAATCGTTCATTTTTTGGGATTCAAGTAAAGCCAGAAACATTTTTATTGCGCGAAATTGTTCGAATAGTCTAATTCGTAAAAACCACACGTGGCACTGCAATTTTATCTCTTTTTTTCTCACTGCAGCATCGTTTCAATATTTGCAAATGAATTGCGTTTGTTTTTAATTACTCGCCAGGGATTTGCGGTTAGTTATATACGCGTTTGTTGCCTCGTCACGGGCTTTGCTATTGGTAATGACATTATGTCAATTTCAGGAATCGAGGGTTTCAATTCAGTATTTTTCTTGGTTTCTCTTTAATATTTTGTATATACTATATAACCTTTAGAAGTGCATTTTATATTAGCGTTTTTTTTTAATATCACAGGAGCTAATATTTAGAATTTAACATTTTATTTTATTTTTTTTTAACGTTATTTTCTAAATGTAGAATAGAATTTTATCCAGTCGAGAGTTTGAAATGAGAGATGAATATAAATCTTGTTAAAATATAAATCTTATTAATTCTTGCTCGGGCTCTTGAGTATTCTTCTCATTTACAATTTGTGGTAAGATCGTCCGCAAATATATCCTGGAGGCAAATCGGTTGATCGACTGCGATTGGCTGTGTCAGTGCTGGCTGCGTAATGGACAATTGGATACGTCGCGTCGTTTAAGCGTTAAATAGTAGGTGGTTACCCTGTACGTGCAGGGTTTTAGAACAGTAGGGCCGATTTAACGACAGGAAGTTAATGAAACTGCTTTATGTGTCTGGACTTGCGCAGTATTGATATTGTGAATTTTGTGAGACCATTCTTACTCTTAAAGAAAACGTACATTGTATGTTATGTTGTTATTATTAATTGTCGTTCAATCAAGGTCGTGAAATATTGAGTCAGAGGAATTGGAAAGAATTCTATGTTTTCAAAAATTGTGAATCTATTCGTAAATTCCGCGCAATTATTTGAATTTGGTTTCGTTAATCATCATTTTATCACGAGTCTAAATTCCAAATACATAAAAAATCTTGGTTTTAAAAAAGCAGTTTTATGGTAATATTAAAAATAAATAATTAGCTAATTTATTACGAATAATTAATAAATTAATTTAATAATTAATTAACCGGGTTTCAAATAATACTGTACATAACTATAAATTTATACGGTATTTTTTTTAGAAAACAAAATCACAATTAAACATCAATACAACTGTAAACGTAGTTAATTTTGAAAACCATCTAACAACTAATATAAGGAAACATTTTTTATAAATACTAGCAAACCAAAAGGCGCGATACGCGTGCGCGATTGTTTTATTTTTCTTCTTACAATTTCATTGATAGTCCAATAAGATTTGAAACTATAATCTATTCGAGATTTTCGAGACATTTTTAGAGAGAAAACACTTTTTTGGAGAGGAATCTCAAGAGATTTTTAGGATTTTAAAAAAATATTTCGTAGAATTTTATGGAATTTTAAGAGACTTTTAAAAATTTTAAGGGATTTTAAAAGATTCTAAATATTTTGAAATTTTGAAGGAATTTTAAAAGGTTTCTAAAAATTTTTGATGATTTCAATGAATTTAAGCGATTTCTAAGGTTTTCGTGAAGTTTTAAGTAATTTTATGATATTTCTAATAATTTTAAGTGATTTCAAGAGATTTTTCTGACATTTCAAAGATTTTGTGAGAATTTTAAAGGGTTTCATGAAATTTGATAAAAGATTTCTAATAGTTTTAACAGATTTTAAAGATATAAAAGGATTTTAAATGTTACCGTAAAATTTCAAGAGAATTTTCTGGGAATTTTAAGAGATTTTAATGTTTTTCATGGAATTTTATGGAGAGATTTCAAAAGATTTTAAAAATATTTAGTAGAATTTAAAAGGATTTCAAAGGCTCTACATTTTTAAGAGCTTTCAAGAAAGTCGATTTTTCAAAGATATTGTGGAATTTTTAGGAATTTGATGGATTTTTATGAGATTTCTAATTTTTAAAAGATTTTGTAGAATTGTTAAGGGTTTCATGGAATTTGACGAGATTTCCATGAATTTTAACGTGGATTTCAGAAGATTTATGAGTTTGAAAATTTTTTTTGTAATTTTAAGAGATTTCATGGAATTTGAAGACATTTCTCATACTTTTAATGGATTTTGAAGAATATAAAATGGATTTTAATTGTTATCGTAAAATTTAAAAGAATTTCAAGAAGTTTTTGGGAAATTTTAAGAGATTTTCATGAATTTCAAGCGATTATTCTAATTTTTAAAAGAATTTGTAAAATTTTTAAGGATTTCATGGAATTTCATGAAATTTCTAATAATTTTAAGAGATTTTATATGTTAAGAAACTTTAAGAGGTTGCTAGAAATTTTTAGAAGTTTTCACGTATTTTAACCGTGGATTTCAAGAGATTAATGATTTTGAAGGTTTTCGTGAATTTTTAAGGATTTTCAAGATGTTTCTAGGAATTTTTAGAGATTTTCACGAATTTTAATATGGATTTCAAGAGATTAATGATTTTGAAGGTTTTCGTGAATTTTGAAGGATTTTTAAGTAAATGCGCGCGCAGAGCGCGCGTTCGTTCTTGTACAAGTTTAAATAATCATTGTTTGGAGTTACCTTTTCTGGAATACATTTACTCTTCTGTAATACATTTACTCATTAAGAAGTTAAGTTTCTTTTATCTTCAAAGGAGAAATTTTCTCTCTGTAGATGAATCGTGTTGTGAAATTCCACTTTCAAGAATTTAATAAGTGATAAAAATCGATTTCATGCTCTCTTATCTCCTTGCATTATGGACATTTGCCAGATGATTCCAGAAATTTAATACTTGACGCTGCGAAATGGAAAGAGTAAGATGAGAAACGGAACAGGTTGTAAACGGGCAAAAGAGGAAAAGAGGTGCAGTGAGAGGAGGGCTCGATGAACGAGAGCTTCTTCTCCCATAGGAAGCCAAGCAAGTATTTAACTTGTAACTACATCTGAGAATTCGACGATTTATTTTGACTCTTCAAAGGAACTCACTTTACTAGATTTAACGTAAAAGATATAATGAAATATTATTCTGTAATTATCATGGCTAAATTATCGTTAATACTCAGAAGTATAAGTCTTCTTATAAGCTAAATTAAATTCTTATAGCTAGATTAATTAAAATGAGTTGTTAATTTATATGAATGAAAAATAGGAATGACTGATGACGATTTTTGTGAATTTATACAATTTTTTGGGATGAGTAATTTTATCAGTAACTTGATCGATGGTGACGTGAGCTCATCGCTTCAACGCCAGTGTTCATTGTGATCCCCTCGAATGCAAAACTCGTGTGAAAATCAACCCTACTTCCGAAACTCGTGGGATAACTTCCGGTTCGTTAAACCTTAAACGAGAGATTCCGGCTTTAGCCAGATTCTCGAGAGTTTAACAATTTTAATTGCCGGACAGATTGAGAGTAATTAATGAGTTTTCTTATATATTTTAGAAGAATCTAAATATATAATTTGACCGGGGAAAACCTAGAAAAACCCGGGGATCTCATTTATGACCGGAAATTTTTTGTATTTGATTGAAAAATCGACTTTTTCTACTTTATCTTCTTTTTATTCTATTTCTACTTTATCAAATTAAAAAAATTTTTTTTTGAAAAATCACAAAAAGGCAACTATAAATTGATAGGAGGAAAAAAAAATTGACCGGGTAAAGATCGGGAGAAAACCGGAGAATTTCCAATTTCCTGATCACTTGACACCCGGTTGAATTCTTTTAAAAACACTTTAAATAACTAGTATGTTTTTTAATCCCTTGAAATCGTTAAAAGTAGAATTTAAAAAAATTTTAAAGGATTTAAATGATACTTTCAATAATTCCAGGAATTATATTTCTAGGAAATTTACATTTTTTGGGATTTTAAAAAATATTATATAGTTTCACGATATCGCATAACATTTTAATTAATTTTAAGGGACTTAATAATATTTTATGGGATATTAAGTAATTTTAATAATTTTTAAGGGATTTTTAAGGATTTTAAGCGATTTTGCGAAAATCCTAAACATTTTTTTCATTCTTTAAAAATCACTTAAATCTCTGGAAATCTTTTAAAGTCTCGTTGAAGTCTATTTAAAATCCTTTAAATCGTTTTGAACCACTTAAAATTTTTAGTAATTCCTCAAAATCATTTTAAATATCCCTAAATTCCTTGACATGTCTTAAAATCTTGTGAAATCTATAGAAATCTCTGAAAAATGCTATAAAGTTTTTTTTATTCCTCGTAATTTCTTAAATCCTTGAAATCTTGTGAAACCTCTTGAAAATCCTTACAATTTTTTTGACACTATTAAAAATTCCTTGAAGTTCCCTAAAATCTCCTGCAATACTTTAAAAACTCTATAAAATTTTTTAAAATCATTTCAAATCTCTTAAAATCACGAACAACACCGTGTAAATTTATGCAGATTTTAAAACATTTTTCAAACGATTTTTCCAACGATTTTCAAGAAATTCAAGATTTTAAGTTATTTCTAAAGATCTCACAGAATTCAAGAGCTTTAAAGATATTTCAAAAGATTAAAAGTTTTTTTTTAGGTAATCTCAAAGGATTTCAAAGTATTTCAAAAGATTTCATAGGATTTCAAATAATTTCATAAGATTTCAAAGAGGATTTCATAGGATTTCAATGGTTTTAAAAAAATGCAGGGGATTTCAGGAAATTTGAGATCTCAAAGAATTAAAAAACACATGGTTTATGTTTTGAAATTACATACTTAAAAATCTAGAAACTCTTTTGAATTATTTTGAAATTCTTTTGGAATAAAATTAAAATTCCACTTTTAATCTTTTGAAATCACTTTAAATTCCTTAAAGTCTCTCAAAACCTCCTGAAAATCCTCAAATTTTAAAATATTCTTTTAAAATCCTTTAAATCAAAAAAAAAAAATTTTTAGACCACTTAGAATTTTTATCAATTCCTCAAAGTCATTTGAAATCTCCCTAAATCTCTTGGAATCAAAATAAAAAATCTAAAAATCCCAAAATCTTGTAAAAACCTTGTGAAATCTATAGAAATCTCCAGAAAATCCTTTAATTTTTTTTATCCCTCGTAATTCCTTAAGTTCTTGAAATATTTTAAAATCTTAAAAATACATTAACTCTTTTGAATTCTATTAAAAATCCCCTAAAGTTCTCTAAAATCTCATAAAATCCTTTAAAGTCTCTATGAAATTCCTTAAAGTCACTTGAAATCTCTTAAAATCACGAACACAGTGTAAAACTACTAGTGATATATAATTCTTTATATTCTTTAAATATTTAAATTTCAATCAGAGTTTATATATTCTCATTCAGTTAGCATGGCGTAAAAAAAACTATGTATGTATTCTTATGTACGTAAATAAGAGAACTGAATTTTATGCAGCAAAATTTTTATATATACATACATTTCATGTATTTTGAGTGTATCTTTCTGACATTTTAAAAATATTTTCATTATCCTTCACTGGAAGTGAAAATAAACCACGAGTCAAAACAGATGTACATCTATGGCATGGTGCATCAGCTTCAATAATATTTACCAAAAATCTGTCGCTGCGGTAGACAATGCAAACACTATAAAGCTGGATTGCGTGATGTTCTATGCAAACACATGTTATATTCTCCTATCATGACACACTGCTTTTTCTGGCAGGTGCATTCGCGTAGCGACAACATAGATTCCAATTATATTAAAGTGTCGTGAAAAATGAACATCAATATAAAGATTGAACCACCAAAATAAGAAGATATACATATAAGATAAAAGAACATCTGCTTTTCTGTAATTACAAGAACGAACGCGCGCTCCGCGCGCGCATTTACTTTTTTCAAATGTTATAAAATTTGTAATATTTTATTTCTTCTTTTCTATCCGTCATAATTAAAATTTTATTTATAGTTGTGTAAAGTATTATTTGAAATAACCGACTAATTAATTATGATGAAATTAATTAATTGTTTATTTTAAATAATAGGAAATTATTATAAAACTGTAAATTTCTTAAGTTTTTTTAGAAGGCGAAACCTCGCTTAAACATCCAATACAACTGTAAATGTAGTAAATTTTTAGAAGATTATAATTACCCACTGTTTTTGTTTATAACTCATGATACTTCATATTTCTTTAAAGTCTGATACTTTATAGACTATTGATACAACATCTATTTTACGTTATAAAAAATAATAATTATTAGATTATTTTAAAAATTAACTATGTTTACTGTAGTATGGATCTTTAATTATGGTTTCAATTTCTAAAAAAAAAACTACCGCATTTATAGTTGTACAGTATTATTTGAAAAACTGGTTAATTAATTATTAAATTAATTTATTAATTAGTCATAATAAATTAGTAAATTGTTTATTTTAAATATTACTATATAAATGCTTTTTTAAAACCTAGATTTTCGATATATTTCGAGTTTAGACTCGTGATAAAATGATGATTAATGAAATCAAATTCAAATGAGCGCGCGCAAATATCGATTGTCGAAAAGCACTATCGATACTTACGCGACGACGAATCAGATTGCCGGAAAAGGTGTTAGGTTTTTTCGACTTCGATTTCATCATCTTTTTAGAATAGGATAGGAACACTGTCATAAGTTTTTATATTATTTATTAATTTAATATATTGATTAAATCATAAAAAATTACATCATCAAAAATTACATCATCATTAGAATTACATCAATTTTATTCTAAAAGCTATCATTTCTGTTTGAAGATTAAGTGAGACATTAAACTAACATTATCATTGTCTTTGTTGCAGGTAAGATCTCTTTTACGTCTCCTAAGATGCGGGATTTGAAGGCTGGGTTATATCCTGGGGTAAGGTTTTGAAAAAGTAAACTATAAAATTTTGTAATGTGAGATTTGATATCAGTCCGATGGGATTGATAGGAAGGTAACAGTTTAGATGTGTATGGTTAGCTTGAGGTGTTTCCAGACGCATGTCGCATGTCTGGCGAACATAACATGTACGCAACGCTTGTATACACGTAGAAACTCTTAAGGATAACGTCCCATCCTTTCAAGTATCTTAATGTTAGAGGGTGCCATTACCATGGTGAAGAAGCCATTTCACCGCTCTTGTGGGTACTTAAACTCACTCTCTACCGCCTCTGGCACCAGTTCGGACATTCTCAGGCACGTTTAAGGCGTTTGCCAAGACGTCAACTGAATGAGTTTAATGAACTTGAGATCTGCTCATGGCTTCTGGATTTTATTTCGAGGTCAGTGTTTCAGAATCCGAGGCGCATGAAGATCCCCCAAATTCTACTTGTCTGAATCTTTTTTACACCGAGAAAAGATACATAAAAGAGGAGAGTTTAAAAGAAATTTAAGATGATTGACTTTTTCTGTATAGTTTTATCGCTTCTTTTATTAAATCTTTTCATTAAGACGTATTAATTCGTAATTGACACACTGGGTACAATAAAAGTCTACATTGTACAATAAAAGTCTTCATTGGTTCTTTTATGAATCCGTGCAGAAATTTAGATGGGGTCTTGGCCAGTTTCCCTTAAGTTTAATGAAGTGCTAATTAGGAAAACTGGAAAGGACCTCACAAGGCGCGTCACGAATGTATACCAGAAGTTTTGAACGTTCAAGTAAACGAAATATTTTTTTCCAATTGTATTTTATCCGGAAATATTGTTCCAAGTAAAAGTAACAATTGACATTAAAAGTTTCTTTCATACAGGATTATTTTCAATGCAAATGTATCAATATTTTAAATCTTTTTCTAGTGTATAAATACAATCAATACAAAAATTCGTTTATTTGAACGTTCAGAACTGTTCAGTCACCGTGATTCTCTCACTGAAAAATAATCCACGTATATAGAAAACTGGTCAATACCCCATCAAGATTAAATAATTATTATGGATTCATTATTTGCAAAATCTGATTACTTAACTAGCTAATTTTTCTGAAAACAAAAATCCTATTATAAAAAGGAGTAACTATATATAAACAAGTGGTTTTATGGGATTTTTAAAGAATTTCAAAATTTGGGAGTACTTAATTTAAAAATTTTTAAACATTTCAAGGGATTTTAAATAATGTCAAAGAATTTTAAGGGATTTTAAATGATTTTAAAGGATTTTCAAAAGACTTCAAGTGATTTTAAGGAATTTAATGGGATTTTAAGAAATTTCAAGTGATTCTAGGGAATTTAAAAAGATTTTAAGAAATTTTACATGATTTCAAAAATATCCAGATTTCTCAAAAGATTTCAAGAGAATTTAAACCGATTTAAACAAATTTCAAGAGATTTTAAAGAATTTAAGGGGATTTCAAGCGATTCTAAGTCATTCCAGAGAATTTCAAATGATTTCAAGATTTTTAAGTAATTAAACAATTTTGTTAAGTATTTCAAAAGATTTTAAATAATATTAAAGAATTTTAAAGAATTTAAAAAGAATTTACAGATTTTCAAGAATTTTCACAAGATTAAAAAAATTCCAAGACTTTTTAAAGGTTTTCATGAGATTTTAGAGAATTTGAAGAGATTTTGAGTGATTTTAGGTAATTTAAAGTGATTTCAAGAGATTTTATAAGATTTTAAAGACATCAGGATTTTCTAAAGAATTTCAAGTGATTTTATGTGATTTTAAAAAATTTAAAGCGATTCGAGAGATTTTAAGTGATTTTTAAGAGTTTTTAAGCAATTAAAAAAATTGAAATATTTTTAGGATTTTCAATTATTTAAAAATATTTATAAATATTGTAAGAGATTTTTAATGCTATTAAAAAATTTCAAATAAATAATAAAATAAATATTTTTAAAAATTTCAGAATTTTTAAGAAATGTCAGAGTTATCAAAACATGTGAAAGGATTTTAAGATTTAAGAGATTTCAAGTGATTTAGAGAATTTAAAAAAATTCAAAAAAGTTTCAAGATCTTGAAGTAATGTAAAAACAAAAAATGTAATGTAAAAACACACATATTTCTGGATAAAATATAATTTGAAAAAAATATTTCGTTCATTTGAACGTTCACAACTTTATTCACATACTAGCTAACCCTGCGCGCGTTGCTACGCCTCATTCAAGTCTTTTTTATTTTATTGTTAATTTAATATTTAATATTAAAAACATTTTTTAGAGTTAAATATTAAACTATTTTATTACTTTTATTCTAAAGCGGTAGGATAAACAATATTTTTAGTTTTCAAAACGATCTGACAATTGAAATTTATAATAAATTTATTTCAAAAAATGTAAAACTATCGAAAAGCTCAAAAAAAAATCTTCTAATATTCTATCTTATCTTTTAATATTCAATCAGATTAGTCAATTTTTTTCAAAAAAAAAAAAAAAAAATTATAAAAAAAAATTATAAAAAAAGTATAAACTATAGTTATAAACCTTCCTTGAGTTTCAAGGAATATATTGTAAAAGATTTCATTAAGATCGGTTGAACGGTTTAGCAGTCTATAGGGAACGCACGGACAGACATTCACTTATATATATATAGATTTATTTATCAAGTTAGAAATGTTTAATTAAACCATTTTAAAAATATTGGAAAATGTAGCGATTACAAAGCTTCCTCTACGAGGAAGCAAAAAGAAAAAATTTAGTCTATTGAAATAGCAGCACGTTCTAATCCTTTTCCGTAATTAATCTGTCTTCTAATCTGTTTATCGGGAGACAAGAGAACATATTTAAATGCCCTCCGCATCCACTTGAACTTTTCTACACCATTTCGCGGATTCAACCACTGTTTATTTACCCAGTGGTATTTACGTTCCTGGGAATCTCCACGAAGTGGCGCCAGCGGGTTTGACGAAGCGTCCCTGGGGAAAGATGTCGTAACTTTCACGGGCTCCCTCGCTCTACTCTACCTAAACTTAACTTTCTGCGTTTCGAAAGCGGGTTGGCCGATCTAAAAGGGAGGAGAACGAGTCACGTTTCCATCTGCCGACAAATCGCCAGTAGCGCTAAGCACGTACGACATAACCCACATCCATGGGGAGGATCTCGAAATGAGAATGCAAAGTGGGGATGAAAATCGTTTCTCTTTTGTACGTTGCATCGAATGCATTTAGGATCGGAAAAAGGGGAGTGAAATGCGCAAAAAGCTTCTGTAATTTCCGTCCAGAGTCGAAAGTATTAAAATTCTTCACACAGTAAATACCCTAGTCATGCAATGCAACATAAGGGTTATAATGGACATCCAAGTTTTTATATACCTCATTTCCGGGTAAAAATGTCAAGCTGAGAGTAATCTGCATCAGTCATAAAGAAGTTGTTTATAGAAGAATGTATATACTTTATAGTTGTTGTTCTTTTTAATCTTATTCGCTAATTCCTATTTGCTATTTTGCTAGTATCTTAAATTCGATGGTATACCATTGAAGATATTATACTAACGATTTTATTTTACCACAATTGTCCGTAGGGAAATTTATGCTGATAAGCACGAAAATTCGATTGGCGGAGCAGAATAGGATTTGTAGGACGCAAACTGAGCACCTTTTGTGGTAAACCAATATTTCCTGACTCCAAAACTCGTGCAGCTCTTGTTATCTCTGTATTCCAGTTTAACAATACCAAGCCGGCTCCAAATATCCCAGCCAATGACAAGCTTGCTGAGAGTTTGTATTCTATGGCCACTTTAAGCTGCCTTTATTTTCTCCTTTCTGAGATCATTTTCAAGCCTTTATGCTTTTCCTCTTTGTATTTTGCGTCCAATTTATTTCATTGGTTTAATACTGTTTTAGAATATCAAATATGCATCATCCTTTAGTAACATCGTCCTTTAGCAAAATCTGGTCCCGGTTCATACTTCTATTTGTTTAGATGCAAACAAAACAAATGAACTGTTTTATCTGGAACGTTGAAGATAATATGCAGATTTGGGTTGGTGTATACTTGTCAATAATTCAGTGGAACTTCATTTGAAGATTCCTTAAGTGGTCTTAGGGATTTTTAATATGTACACTCGAAGTTCCCAATTGTAAAGAAAAGTCCTTCTCTCTATAGTCACATCGATTGCGCATGCGTATTGCATATCAATTTCAATTTTTAGCATTTTAAACTGCGCGCGAATAGCAGCAAAACACATGTTGTATAACCCGCCTATTATTTTATAAATAAATATTGTTTATAGCAAGGTTACCTTAGAAGAATTTGCTCCTTTTATTTTAATAAAATGATGGGCGCCAGACCTTTTGATCAACTCAAATTTAATTAAATTTATACATCATGAAAGGAACATTTAAATTCTTCCGAATTAATTTGCTAAGCTCAGCCCCAAATCCTGGATAATGGTAGAGGGGAGGGTTCTTATCTGAAAAGATTATATAAATATCTCAAGCTACTTCAAAATGAAATAACAAAGTTAATTACGAAATTAAGTAATTTATTCAAACAATTTTTGAAGTTCGAGGTATTCACATGGGTTAAATTCAAGAATTCAATAAATTATATTGCTTTAACATTATTTTGCCATATCTGAATCGAAATTAATATTATCAGATTTATTTACAATTTTGGATTCTACTAAAGAATATTATCTAATTATTATAGATAATTTACGAGTTTTATCTAAAAATTAATTTTTCGCGACATAATTTAACTTAAACTTTATTTCGACATTTTGATCTGAAATTATTCAAAAAGTTCTAGAATAATTAAAATTACGCGCAAAACACATGTTATAATTATTTAATTTATAAAATATAAGGAAACCTTTTTTTATAAATACTAGCAAACCAAGAGACGCGCTACTCGCGCATTGTTTTATTTTTCTTCTTACAATTTCATTCAAAGTCATTCCACATCCAATCAGATTTGAAACTATAATCTATTCGAGATTTTCGAGACATTTTTCGAGAGGAATTTCGTATAATTTTATGGAATTTTAAGATATTTCGTGAAATTCTAAAGGAATTCATGCAATTTTAAGAGACTTTTAAGAATTCTAAAGGATTTTAAGAGTTTCTAAATGTTTTGAAATTTTGAGGAATTTTAAGAGGTTTCTAAAAATTTTAAAAGATTTCAACTTTAAGCGATTTCAAAAGGCTTTACATTTTTAAGGGCTTTCAGAAAGTTTGATTCTTAAGAGATATTGTGGAATTTTTTTTAGATTTTATGGATTTTTATGAGATTTATAATAATTTTAAAAGATTTCAAGAGATTTTTTTAATTTTTAAAACATTTTGTAGAATCGTTAACAATTTCATGGAATTTGACGAGATTTCTAATCTAAAAATTCTAGGATTTTTTTTTTAGAGATTTTCATGAATTTTAACGTGGATATGAGAAGATTTACGAGTTCGAAAATTTTTGTGGAATTTTAAGGGATTTCAAGGAATTTGAAGATATTTCTAATACTTCTAATGGATTTTAAAGGATATAAAAGGAATTTTAATTATTATCGTAGAATTTGAAAGAATTTTAACATAGTTTTTAAGAGATTAATGATTTTGAAAGTTTTTCTGAATTTTTAAGTATTTTCAAGTATTTATTCTAATTTCTAAAAGAATTTGTAAAATTTTTAAGGATTTCATGGAATTTGATGAAATTTCAAGAGATTAATGATTTTGAAAGTTTTCGTGAATTTTTAATTTAATTTTTAACTTTTTTTTTAAATTTTAATTTTTTTAAATTTTTTTTACAAAATAAGACATTTTGGAAGACATCATCAATCTGATTCTGAATATGAGAATAAGCACCTACATTGTACCTTTCTTGTACATCCAAGGCACAATGAACTAATGAAGTTGATGAAATATGAGCAAGTATAGATGTAAGCTTTGATAGATGGAGGACAATAACAATTTAGACTTTATATCTCTTGATTTACCTTGTAGATTTGTAGGCTAATGTCCTTCTAGATAAAGGATCCTATTTCTATTTTTTATTTAAGCAATAGTAAAACTACTAGCTTTTTTGACTCGAGGCTAAATGATGTTCCTGCTGCTTTTTGCAAAGGGTGTAACTCGATATTGCGCATTAATGCGGGATAGTTTGAATGTGTGCGCCCAAGTCGACCGCAATATTTCGTCGTTCCGGTGTCATATGGTGTGGAACCCAGGGGTATTGCGTTTCTAATGGAGAAGAGACTTAGCTACAGACGATTAAAGGAGATACGATATTAAGAAGTGTTCTCGGAAAAGAAACTGCACAATGTTCTTGGTTGTATCCACATGCCTTCATTCAGTTATCATCATCACCCACAAATTGAATATGCCCGTAGCTATTCATACATTTCATCCTATGTTAACATGCGGGTGACTCAAACACCGGAAATGAGACTGAGATTTAAATTCCCTAACATTTCATTACGACCAGTTATGACATATTGGTTTTGGTGATTTTTTTTATTGAAAGTTAGAATTTTATGCGATTTTTTTGTTTAGTTAGGTAGATTTGTTTGTATAGTTAGTTAGCTTTGTTTTTTAGTTAGTTAATTTTCTTAAATCTTATGTTTAAGTATCTTCATCTTTAGTAATTTGATTTTAGTCTCAAAAACAATCCTGGCATTAAAACTGCTTCTGTAAACTGGAAGTCGCGAAGTGAGTGTATAATTTTAATGACGTAAAATGAATTCAAGAAGATTTTTAAAATTTTGTAAAGATTTCAATATATTATATCGAAATATTTCAAAAAAGATGATTTCAAGTGATTACAAAAGATTGTACAGAAATCAATAGATTCAAAAGATTTTTAAAAATATATTCGACAAATATCAAAGAAATGTCAAAAAGCTTTGAGTGATTTTAAGGTATTTTAATATTTTCTTTTAGAATTTTCACAGATTTTAAAACCTTTTTCAAACGATTTTCAAAAAGTTCAAAAAGAGTTTAAGTTATTTTTAAAGATCTTAAAGAATTCAAAAGATTTAAAGATGCTTCAAAAAACTTCAGAGAATCTCAGAAAAACTCATTCGAATTCTTTTGAAATTCTTTACAAAATATTTAATATGATTTAAAGCCTACTGAAAATCACTTAAAATACTTTTAAATCCCCTAATAGAATCACTTAGAATCGCTTAAAATCCCCTTAAATTCTTTAAAATCACTTGGAATTTATTTAAACCGCTTTAAATTCTCTTAAAATCCCTTGTCGTCTTTATATTTTTTAAATTTTGTAAAATTTCTTAATTTTTTTTAATTCCCTAGAATCAGTTTCAATTTCTTGAAATCCCCTTAAATTCCTTAAAATCCCCTTAATAAATGGATCAGCTATTAAACAAAGAGAAGAACTTTCAGAATAACTTCTTTGAGAGTGAAGAACTAATTAAAAGATGAACGTAGAAGTGCATTTGTTAAAAAATTTAAATGCATTTATTAATGTTCTCATAGATCTTTAGTTCTGTACATATGGATATAATTTTCTTAAAATCATTAGAAATCTTTTGAAAATCCTTTAGAATCATTTAATATTTTTTAAAATCCATGAAATACTTACAAATTTTTAAATTACTCTAGAATTTTGAAATTTCCCTGAGTTATTTTGAAATTATTTTAAAATTCCTGAAATCCACTTGTTTCGATATAATTACTACTTTAAAAAATCTCAAGGGCTTTCTAAAGGTTCCATAGAATTTCAAGGGATTCAAAAAACTTCAGAGAATTTCAGGAAGTTTATCATTTCAAAGAATTAAAAAAAATTGTTTGTTTTGAAATTCTTTTTGAATAAAATTAAAATTTTAATTCACATTTTTTAAAATCGCTTTAAATTTCTCAAAATCTCTTAAAATCTCCTGAAAATCCTCAAATTTTTAAATCTTCTCTAAAAACCCCTAAAAATTTTTTTAAATCATTAAAAATCTCTTGAAACACTTAAAAATATTTTGAGATTAATTGAAAATCTTGAAACTATTATGAATTCTTTTTAAATTCTTTTAAAATTCTTTAAAATCAGTTTGTATTTTTTATCTCGATTCAAAAATACAGGCGGCAAATACAAATCCAACCAATAGATAAAGAGAGAATAATTATGACTTATATATATATAATATTTCGAGATTGTAAAAATCTATTTTCGATATAATCGCACTCTTGTTTTTATGATACAATAACTTATATCTTTCATGTCTGTTATTTTTCAAATATCTATCGATTTTGTGTTAAAAAAAATCGTGTGTGGATAAAAAAGTAAAATAGTCGCAAAGCTCTTCAATCTTGTATAAAGTCAAGTGAACTAGTCAGAGAAGTTTATACCAGATTGCTTTAAATGGCTCAAGGTCACTTGTTATCGATTCTAGACCTGGAGTTGACGGGGTTGGGTGGTAGCGTTTCACTTACGTAATTGCCAAATCCACCTTGTCTACCTGCCATCATGGATGCTCTGAATTGGAAAATTTGTTCCAGACATTTCTCCATTTCTATTTCAGAACATTTTTAGTTTCTAATTTAATAAAAACAAATTACTTCTTGTCGAGAAGCAACTAGGCTATTAGACTACTTCAAGAAATGGATTTTTAACTTTTTAATCGTTATTAGTCTTAGAAGTATAGTCGTGCTCTCATTACCAACTTAAAGGTTTTATCATGCAGTATCTCTGAAAGTGTTATATCGGAATATTTCACTTATATTTTTTAAACAATAGCCTTTAGGATCAATCATTTAGGACGAATTCGTCCTAACTAAAAAAATTCATATTCCTATAATCATACGAAGATGATCTCTCATTTTGTCCAAATTTCTAGATCGAGAAAAAGGTACTGGAAAAAATGTTTTATGGGGATAATAACAAAATGTTTGGTTGATATTATACCTTCAAAAAGTTTGTTGTTGTTCCAACCAAATTTTGCTTATTTCAACCAAACAGTTTTTTCAGTCGATGAGTGGTTGGAATAAGGCTGTGCCCGACTAGCACCATTACATTGCCATAACCGATGGGCTGCCTAGTATTCGATAAATTATGAACTTTCGTGTGACTTCAAGTACCGACCAACTTATATACACGACTACCGACTTTAAACGTCTGGGAAACGACCATGAGTTAAATTTATTTCCTCACGCGTATATTACAAAATGCATATGTTTTAGCGCCAAGAACAAATTTGCGAATGTCGAAAACGTTATATATAAATTTTATTTGACGCTAGAAGTGTCATTATCTCAAGCAACGGAGAAGTTAATAGGATATTTATTAATAGGGGACTTATTTTAAGCGAATGCCATCTGGTTAGGAAGTTACGAAGATTTTTAAAAGGGAACATAAGCATATATGTATATATACAATATACATACATACAATACACATACACACAGTGATTAACCATCTGTTGGGTACCTGTTCAAGTTCTTCTTTAAAATTCTCTTCAAAGCTTTTTTTTTATAAGAATTTTATATATATACATATATATGATATATAATAGAATTGGTTGATAATAATTGATAATTGGTTTGGTCGGTTGATTTTTATAGATAATATTGAAATGGTTTACTGTGTGATATTTTTAAATTTATATACACTTTTTGAAAAAAATTGTGGAACGTAGAAAACGATTTCTCTGTTTGCAACAATGATAAGTAGGACAGCTTGCAATCATTTCACATTTCTTTACTACTTCTATAATTCTGGTCGAATATGCTTGCCTTCCAGAATTCTAGTGGAATACGGTTACTGAAATTCCAATATTTATGCGAGCAATGAAGCACGACGACATAAATATTTTATCGTTCACCATTTTCCAAATTCAGAAGGCGAACGAAGGGGCAATTTTCTCCCTTCAATGCTACGTATGACCTACGCTAAATCTAAATCTTCAAAATTTATTTCCGAGATCGTGTATGTACTTGTATTAAAATTATTGAATGGAAATAAACTCGGCAAAAGAGTATCGCTGGGAAATATTAAGGTTCATTATAATTAACCTTAATGACCAAAGAAGCCCAAAATAGTTTCATCCACCTAACCCCCTAGGATCACCCTCAAAATCAACCCCTAAGTACAAAAAAAATCATTGTAATTCCCCTAACTTCGAGACCTAAAATTTTATCGTTCAAAATAGGTCCATTTAATGTTCAAAGAAGCTCAAAACAATTTCATCTATCTAATCCCCTAGGTTCTTCACCCTCAACCCCTAAGTACAAAAAAAAAATCATTAAAAATCTCTAAACTTCGAGACCTAAAATTTTATCGTTCCAAATTTGTCTATTTAATGCCCAAAGAAGCCAAAAACAGTTTCATCCACCTAACCCCCTGGGTTCACTCTCAAAATCAACTTGTATTAAAATTATTGAATGGAAATAAACTCGGCAAAAGAGTATCGCTGGGAAATATTAAGGTTCATTATAATTAACCTTAATGACCAAAGAAGCCCAAAATAGTTTCATCCACCTAATCCCCTAAGATCACCCTCAAAATCAACCCCTAAGTACAAAAAAAAAATCATTGTAATTCCCCTAACTTCGAGACCTAAAATTTTATCGTTCAAAATAGGTCCATTTAATGTTCAAAGAAGCTCAAAACAATTTCATCTATCTAATCCCCTAGGTTCTTCACCCTCAACCCCTAAGTACAAAAAAAAAAATCATTAAAAATCTCTAAACTTCGAGACCTAAAATTTTATCGTTCCAAATTTGTCTATTTAATGTCCAAAGAAGCCAAAAACAGTTTCATCCACCTAACCTCCTAGGTTCACTCTCAAAATCAACCCCTAAGGACAAAAAAATCATTAAAAATCACCAAACTTCCAGACCTAAAATGTTATCATTTCAAATGGTTTCATATAATGTTAAAAGGGGTCAAGAACTGTTTCATCCACTTAACCCCCTAGGTCACCATCAATATCAACCCCTAACCTCAGGTATTGATTTTGAGGGTGAATCTAGGGGGTTAGCTGGATGAAAGTGTTTTTGACCTCTTTGGGTATTAAATGAACCCATTTGGAATGATAAAATTTTAGGTCTCGAAGTTTGGGGATTTTTAATGATTTTTTTTTGTGCTTAGAGGTTGATTTTGAGGGTGTACCTAGGGGGTTAGGTGGATGAAACTGTTTTGAGCTTCTTTGGACCTTAAATGGGCCCATTCGGAACGACGAAATTTTAGGTCTCGAAGTTAGGGGAGTTATTATTTTTTTGTGTTTAGGGATTGATTTTGAGGGTGAACCTAGGGGGTTAGGTGAATGGAACTGTTTTGGGGTTCTTTGGACACTAAATGCACCCATGTGGAACGATAAAATTTTAGGTCTCGAAGTTAGGGGAATTTCTATGATTTTTTTTGTACTTATGGGATGATTTGGGGGTGATCCTAGTATGGTAAGGAATTGAAACTGTTTTGTGTGTCTATTGACATCGAATGGAACCATTTAGCGCAATCAGATTTTAGATCTCGTCCTTTAAAAAAAAAAATAACTTTTCGTTGACGTAAACGTTGAAAACTTCAGTTTCATACAATTTTAGGGAATTTTCTCGAAGAAATTTTTTTTCCCTGTGTTTCTTTTATTATAGTCTTAGGATTAATGATGATATAGATGTCTCGAAATGTCTGGGAAGTGAAGTGGTCTCTCTAACTAGGGTTGATGTCTGTTTCTAACGATCCTTTCAAGAACAGTTGTACCAAACAAGGGCAAAGTTGTGTCCATCAGAATATCGATAGTCTATCAAGTTGCCAATACTTGAATCGCCTCTGGATTATATCAGAAACCCGAGGAGAAACCACCTTTCGCACTCACCCCTCTTTCCACCTCCACAAGTAAAATCAAACTATGTAATTAGTTTGTTACAGCAGGTGTTGACAACATCCAATAGTTCCCAGATTGTCCACTGAACTATCATGTATTTCGATACAATATTCAGTAATTCGTTAGACGTATACACAGTTCGATATTAATTTTATTATTGATACTGTCTGAACTTGTGACAAATGGGTTTTTCAATAATTGTAATGATATGACATATTACTATAGAAAAAATGTACAAATCTGTTTTTTTTTTATCGAGGAAAATAATTTTCAATGATGTATGCTAACTCTGAAGGATGAAACTGCAATATTTTCTTGTTCCTTCCTTTTTACTCTATTCGTCTTCCTCATTAAGATAACTCGTATATCCTTCTTTTTATCCATATTTCTTGGAAGTTTTTCTTCAGGTTTTTTTTTACTTTTTTTTTGTATTGATTTTATTGCACAATAGATGATCTGTGTTATAATAATTGGCAATTTTAAAGGCTTATAGAAGATCAGACGTTTTACATTTTACTTGAAACTTTATGAAGTATAATACAATTTTCAATTATTATTTGCATATAATAACGCGATATTACGTCTCGGCTAATAGTATTTAGTATTTTATGATATAGAGAACTAATAGTTTGAGAAAGAGTAGTCGCTGGATTTGTGATATCGGCTACTTACAATTTTAGAGAAAAAGCTCCATTTCCGATATTTATGTATGTTCTGCAGTTGTTCAGTGCTCGAGTTTACATAAAATATTGTGTTCTTTTTGTCAACAGTATGGAGATCATAATTCCTAGCAAGAAATATTTGGTGCTGAATTTACTAGGAAAGTAGTGAGCTTATTTCAGTAAAATTATTCTTCTCTCTTGTTGCAATTGAAATAGATAATAATTTACCAAACAAGACGGCGAATTGAATTTTTAAATTATTAATTTAAATAAATCAATTAAGGAGTTACAGCTTAGAATATTGCAAAGTCTAAATTTTAATTAAACGTCTATTCGTTCAGATTTTCCGTACGAATAGTCCTAGCGGGACAAACAGTCCTTTTCCACCCCTTGTCTTTTCCTTTTTTCCACCCTTCATTTCGATCTAGACGCGGCGTTAATTAAAAATGGTAATTCTAAAAGGCTTTCAATTTAAAATTGTTCAATCTTGAGTAAATGATATTCAAGTATTAATTATAATTATATTTTATTAGGAATGTAAAAAATGGTAATTTTGTCTGGATTCCTGGGGCTTTCTTCCCAGACAGTTGTAGTTCCAGCTTCGTTCCAATTTTAATTATTATTACGTCAACCTCGGTGAATGGTCAATGCAAGATGTTGAGGATTGCGGCAGATTTTTATTCTTAACGAAAGGATCTCTGCAAAAAATTTTAATTAAACGCTGGCCTGGCTGGCAACATCAGAAAATACGATCTTCACCTCTTTGCAAGCACACCTCCAGCACTCCAGGTGACGACCTTCTTGCGACAAAGAGCGTTGCGATAATTGGAGTTGCAGCAGAAAGAAGTACAATTACGAAGCTCACGTCGCGAGACAAGGTCAATTTCACCGTCATATTTCCTTTGATACCCCAACTCAGTTTATTTAGTGACAGTCTTCTCTTAAGAGTAGTAATACTATTTAATTAAAATTGTAAATGAATAATAATAATAACTTATAATAATATAATAATAACTTATATCCTATAGTATACATAGGACCTAAGTTAGGTTCTAACTAGTTTAACCTAATTTTGTTAGGGTTCTGGATAGAAAATCTATTCAAGGTCTAATTACATAGTGTGTCACGCTGATTTTGTGAAGGAATTAATTCAAAAATCTTAAGAAATGTTAAATTATGCAAGAATTAAATTAATGTTAATTTTTTAAAACAATTTTCAAAATTATTAACTTAGGAATTTTCAGGAGACTAGTTAGGATCTGATTTATCACCCATTAGTGTCTAAATTACACTGCAAACAATTTTTCGGGAATTTTCCTGAAATTTTTTGGGACACTAATTTTTAAAAAAATTTCGGGAATTTTCCAAAAAATTTTATAGGGAAATTCCAAAACTCTTTCTGGGAATTTGTTCAAACATTTTGTAGGGAAAATTCCCAAACATTTTTACAAAATTTTACCAAACATTTCGTATAGGAAAAATTCCCAAACGTAATAATTTTTAGTAGAAAAAACGAATTATCAAAAAAAAATTATTTAAACAAATTTAATTTGTTTTGAAAATTAATTAACTAATGTTGATAAATATTTCACCAAATATTAAATCAATTTTCAAAAAAAAGGAAGTATTTAAACAAAACAAAATTAGTTTAAATAATTGAAAGTTATGTTGATAAATATTCTACTAAGAACAATTTTTTTTAGGTTTTTTAGGAAAATTATTAATATGTTTTATACATTTCTTAATTCACAAATATTGAGGGAATATTTCTTAATTTATTCGATAAATTCCCAAATGATTTAGGAAAATTCCCTATAGAATTGTAGGTATTGTTCAATTTCCTAAATTTTAGGGAATTTTTCCACAATTTTAGTACACTTCCAGAAATTTTAGGAAAATTCCCTAAAATATTCGGGAAAATAATTTTCCCAAGTAAAAATATTGAATATTCCCTAAAAAATTGTATGGAAAATTCCCGAAATTTTTTACAGTGTAGAGCGCAAATTAGCAATCCCTATTTGTAAATAGGGCAACCCTATTGTGACTCTAATAATACCTGTGGGGTCAATTATGACTGAAAAGTTCTGAACGATCAAATGAATGAATTTTCGTATTGATTGCATTGTAAATTAGAAACAGTTTTAAAATATTGATACTTTTGTATTAAAAATAATTCTGTATGAAAGAAACTTGAAATGTGTATGTATTGTTATTTTTAATTGGAACAATATTTATGGCTAAAATAGAATTGGAAAAAAATATTTCGTTCATTTGAACATTCAAATCTTCTACTACATGGTCAATTGGGGTAATTTCTACCTCGGTTAACAAATTTTAATTAATTTTTATACAGCAAAGTCTTTTTTAAAAATTTCATCTTTATGTCCTTAACCGATTTTAAATTTGCACAAGAGAGCGTCTTTGACTTCGTATATATGCAATTCTGTGCGACTGTTTGCACCTACTAAATATACATTGGGGTAGCATAATAGAGGGTGGGTCTACTATACAGTCGGAAAAAGCTTTTAGAAACAAGATACTTTGAGTAAGTTTCGTATATCGTTCTTGTGTTTAATTTTGAATAATGATCGATTTTACACTAAAGTTCAATATATATATAAATTCAAGATAAATAAGTTTAGGAAACTTCAGTTACAAATTTCTCAACTAGCTGTGAAGGACAATTTTTCAGGACATCATATTAGATATATTGCCCTTGAAATATGTTCAAAAAAACTTTTTTGGAAACTGATTTTTGACACCATTACAAAGCTTCCTCTATGAGGAAGCAATGATTGTCACTTCCAAAAATAACGGAATTTTCTTATCTGGTAATTTTGAACAATACAAAAGTGAAATATTAAATATAGAAGTGACTACTGATTTCAGGCCATAATTTCTCCATTGTCAACAAAAATGTATAACGATCGTCAGGCACGTCCCTAGGGTATAGAAAAGCGGATATGAAACAAGGTTTTAAGCTCTCTATTTTGTTCGTGGCCACATCCTTCCGTAAAAGGCCAAAACAAATTTCGATACTTTAATGCAATCAACTGGGATTCACATACTTTGCACGTAGGTCCATAACTACCTTTACCATAGAAATCATGTGTAAATCCACTATGGGGAAGCTATTAGCATCGAATCCTGTTGCGCCGGAATATTGCAAGAGGATATAGATCGGACAAAATTGGTTACACGATCTACGAAGCATTTCAATTTATAACTTCTGATAGATGAAAATGAATTCGTATACAATCCCATTAACTATTGAGTGAAAAATTGTTTCAACTATGTGATTGGGTATTACTATTACTCCAAGTCATTCCATACTAGTATTATTGAATTATTCCATAATTATAATACAGTTACAATTGTATCTAATACAAAGAATATAGTTACATACTATTTTGAACATACCAACTTTTGAACCATCAAAAAATGATAAATCCTGTATGCAATAACAGCCCTTTGCTCATCTACATTTTACACTTTCGGATATGAATTGCTCACTTTATAAAGAACAAAACTGAGACATAACGATGAAATACAACGACCTAGGAAGTACAATATAGTCTATAATTTGTTGTAAACAATGCTCAGGGATCATCGCCATTTTCGCATGTGGGCACTGGTCCCACGTTCCACGTCGCGATATAAATCACCCAGCAAAGTTATATTAACGGTATTTTACACAGGCGTTGCAAAGCGAAGCAGCGGCAGCGTAACCCGCCGAGTAAGAAAGTAAGTAGATCTACCCTACCCCCTGAGGAGAAAGCTTGGCGCAGTCTCGCCTTTCGCGTTCCTGCTGCCCTATCCTAACCTCATACAAAGCCCCCTACCCCCAACCCCATCCTGCTCGTCGGGGTAAAGCCACCCCCGCACATAACTTACCTGCTTGGCGAATGCCTAGGCTATGTCCAGCTCGAAAAATAAGAAGTTAGCTACAGGAAGATGACAAATTGTTCAGGATTACCTTTCCTTCTCTCTCTCTTTCTCTCTTTCCTTCCCCTCCCCTCACCCCATCCCTTACTTAACCATCTATTCTCCCATCTGCTTTGCTGAGCTATCTACTTTCTTATCTTCGTTTTTCTAGTTCAGTATTTTCTGCTTCAGAATCCTCTTGTCAGCTTCGATTCCCCTGGCCCTTTTTTTCCATGTGGATATGTAGTAAGACGTTTCTAATGAAAGAAAGTTTTATTTAATTTATGAATAAAGTTTTTATTCATTTGACTTCCTTAGAGAGGAAGCTTTGTAGTCGTTACATTTTCCAATATTTTCAAAATGGTTTTATTAAACTTTGCTCAGTTGATAAGTGTCTAATACAACATTCTAAATAATTGTCCGAGTGTATGTGTGTATGTGTATTTGTGTGTATGGGTGTCGTAGTTTTTTGTCGCCACTAGAACTTGAAGACAGTTGTAGATAAATTGATGAAATTTGTAGGCTTTATTTGCCCCACCAGTATCGCAAAACTTGCTAAAGGATTTTTCAAAATATTTAAGTTTAACATTTTTACCCACATTTATAATTTTTGTAACATTGATTTTTTGACTATAAGTTCTCAAATTGTCCTGTAGAATTAATACATTTAATTCAATATTAAGGAAATTACGATTATTTTTCCGCGTTTTCGATCGCGTGACTACTTTTTGACCCGGGTCCTAATTTGTAATATGATTTTTAGCAAGTTTAAATATCCTGTCATCGAATTAACGATTCGATTACTAAAACAGACATTTTTTTATCCTGTCGATAACTAACGCATTTACATTATTTGAATTTTAATCGCGTGAATATAAATTTAATTAAATATCATATTAAGCAAAATTTCAAATTATATTTTTTAAATTATAGTCTGCATCGAAAAAACTCTGTGGTTGCGACAACCACAAATATGTGACAACAACCACAGCTATGTGGCGACTATTATGAAATAGTTGTGGCAACTAAAAGTTGCCATATAGTTTTACCATATTTTACTATTTCTGTGGTTGTCATATTCAATAACAGTTTTTTTCGTGTGATCACTTGAATAATTTATGAAAGTCGGAATCGTGTTTAACATTTTATTATATGTATTTAAAATCTTTCATTTTGCTTAAGGTGACGATTACTGGTGTATTTACCTTAGATAAGAGTTCAGAATATTGAAATATTATTCAATTGTGACATCATATAATAG
>CAJFCP010000150.1:668703-691448 GCA_904066005.1 Synergus itoensis | reverse complement strand
GGGGTGAACCTAGGGGGTTATTTGAATGAAATTGTTTTTGGCCTCTTTGGGCATTAAATGGAACTATTTAGAAGAATAAAATTTTAGATCTTGAAGTTAATGAAATTACTATAATGTTTGTTGTACTTAGAGGATGATTTGGGGGTGATCCTAATGTGGTAGGGGGTTGAAACTGTTTTCAGTGTCTTTTGACATCGAATGGAATCATTTAGAGCAATCTGATTTTATGTCTCGTCCTTTTTACAAAAAAATAACTTTTCGTTGACGTAAACGTTGAAAACTTCAGTTTCATCGGTACTTAACATCACATCCCCTTTATGGAGAGGACGCTGAGGAAATTTGAGCGCATCATCATTTCAGAAATTGATTGTCATCCTTTATTTAAGACGCGTATGAGCGTAAGATCAGTAGCTAGTCGAAAGGTGTAGGTTACGCCGCAAAAGGTGATAAATTAAGGCACCTTCCAACCTACGTCTACTTCGCTTCGGTCCTTTTCCTCTCATGGTTGGCGCAGCAGCTCTCTGGGGATGGCGCCATGTGTTACGCGGATGATATATTGCTAGCAAGGTGGTGCGTGAAATATCTGCGAGCATGGAGCAAGCCCGTGGAACGCGGCCCTTTCAGGTTTCTCTTTCCTGGCAACCGCGAATATTAGCGTTACTTTCTCGTTAAAACTTTACCGCGATTCTCTCAGATGCTTTCCGCCAAGAAACTTGAGAAAAGATATCTCAACATGATTCATGAGATTCTTGTTCACACTCGCGATTTGTTTACGTCTGATCCTATCATGAATTGAAGCTTTACCATAGCTTCGTTTCTTTTAAAGACCCTTAGCTCCTGGGGAAAAGATTATATCGGACTTTTATGGGCTTTTTAAAATACTATTAATGTTCCAATATAAAGGCATTACTTGCTTCTTTTCATACATATACAATTTCTAATAACTTGAGCTGATAAATAAGTTGAGTTTTTAAATTTCTTTTTTTTTCGATTATAACTGGAAATGATACCTTTACGATTTAATATAACTAGCAATTATGATCCGTTCAAAATTTGGTGAAATTCCTTTAAATTTCGTAAAATCATTTGATATTCTTTAAAATTACTAAAAGTCCCATGAAATCTCATTAAAACTTTTAAAATTCCTGAAAATTCATAAAATTCCCCGGAATTTCATAAAATCCGTTTAATCCCTTAAAAATCCTTAAAATTACTAAATATCCATTAAAATTACTTAAAATGCCATAAAATGACATGAAATCTCTTAAAATTCATGACAATCCAATAAAATCTCCTAAAATCTCTTGAAAGTCCTTAAAATAATTTAATATCCCATAAGATATCTTAAATGTCCTTTGACTACCTTCAAAATCTGGTCAAATTCCTTTTTTAAAATTACTAAAAGTCCCATAAAATTTCATTAAAACTTTTAAAATTCCTAAAAATCCAGTAGAATTTGATAACCCGTGTAGAAATTTCCAAACCTGGCCCAGATCGGTGATGAAATGCCCGACCCGATCGGGCCCCGATCCGACCAGGTTTGGCCAGGTCTGGGCCTGGTCGGGGCGTGTGTTTCATCCCCGGTCTGAAATCCCCCGATCGGGGCCAGAAACCACAATCTCGGCCCGATCGGGGTCACAGCAAAATTTCTACTCGGGAAAATTCCTTGAATCCCTTAAAAGTCCTTAAAAATACTAACTATCGAAAAAAATATCAAAAAATATCTTAAAATTACTTAAAATCCCATGAAATGTCATGAAATCTCTTAAAACTC
This sequence comes from Synergus itoensis, assembly GCA_904066005.1. NCBI lineage: Eukaryota > Metazoa > Arthropoda > Insecta > Hymenoptera > Cynipidae > Synergus > Synergus itoensis. Next base: position 689,674 of record CAJFCP010000150.1, on the reverse strand, counting down.
ATGACAATTCAATGAAATTTCGTAAAATCTGTTGAAAGTCCTTAAAATAATTTAATATCCCATAAAATAACGTAAAATGTCTTACAAGTATTTAGAATTCCATGAACTTCCGTAAAATCCCTTCAATTGCTTAAAAGTCTTTAAAATTATTTAATAAACCATAAAATATCTTAAAATGCCTTTATCTACCTTCAAAATTTGGTGAAATTCCTTTCAATTTGGTAAAATCACTTAATACTCCTTCATATACTTTGATGTTCCATAAAATTCCACAAAACCTATCGTTACTTTAAATTTCACAAAATCACATGAAATCTCATTATATCTTTTAAAATTACTCAAAATTCTATGAAATTCCGTTAAATTCTTTAAAATTCAATATAATCTCACCAAATCCTTTAAAATTTCTGGAAATAAATGTCCTTAAAATTACTTAATATTTCATAAAGTATCTTAACTTAAAGTCGCTTAAAATTAATTAGAATCTCCAAAAATATTATCAAACCCCATAAAATTACTTAAAGTCCCATGAAATCTTATGAAATTTCTGAAAATCCAATGAAATTTCGTAAAATGCCTTAAAATCTCGTAAAAGTTTCTCAAATTACTTACAATTCCACAAAATATAGTCAAATCCCTTAAAGTTATATATATATATATATATTAAATATTAATATATTAAAAATTGATATAAAAAAACGCACAATAAGTTATCTGTTTAATTTCTCAAATAATGTTCACTAACCTTATACATTTTAAAATATTTTTTTGCTTCACTAAGAATAATTTATTTTTCACATCAAAATAATTATTTTTATCACCTAAAACTATTTTCTATCTTTATATAACATTTTTAAACAGTAATCGTGTTTTGACAATAAAAATAATCTGAAGATAGTTTTCAAATTCGATACATTGTTGTTTTTGACAACAATTTGTTCGATATATTGATAACATCACTTTTTTAAGACAACATAGAATAATTTTAGGATTTGTAAGATATCGTCTCATTCGTACTTTAGGTAATTTATTTGTCTCGAGTACATTTTTATCAAAACCCATCTCTATGGATATTGTTTGATATTACGGAGGAGGATAATGGAATTTCCCAGACCATTATCATGTTTTATTATTCGAGAATTGGCGCTGAATGCATTCAAGAGAATATACGATAAATTATCTGGGAAAATTATTTGTCATTACAGCAATTTAGATGGCCGACGTAATTACATATTGCCGTCTACGCTTGAAAATTAGTACTGAAAACGTGTTATTTGTAGCTGAAATTTAGATTATTTGAAGAGAAATATACAAAATTAAGAATCGCGGAAAATGTACTGTTTATACAAACCTACAGTTCTTTGATCAACATTTGCAATGTTTTAATAAGCTAAAGAGTTGGGGCGATTAAAAAGAGACCCCAAGCAGATATTTCGTCTTTGCGAACAGTCTAAATGAAGAGAGCGGACCTCCTTTTAACTTTGCAAACATGCATACATTTTAATTGAAAATACATCTTTACTCTTTCCTTTGACGCTGTAAACTATACTTCCTATTAAAATTATGCACCTAAACGAAGTATAGAAACTTGGTCCAGACGCAGAAGCACAAAATAAATATTCATGATTTGTTTTCATCACATAAACGTGAAGACCTTTCGGGCACATGTCGGATAAAATGAAAAAATATAGCGCGCCTTCAAGTTCTTTTTTTTTCGTTGAGTGCGTTCTTTGTACTCTGTCCCCTCTAGAGTCTTTCTGTCATTTGCCACTTTTCTTTGTAATCGTGGAAAAATTCGTTGATATTTTATTATTTTAATAATAAAAATGTCAAGTTTCCAAAATATTTGTAACACTGATGTTACAAAGGTGTATGCCACCCTCTTCTTTCATTATAATGGGTGTTGCACATTGCCCCTTTTATTTTCAAACAATTTTTCCACATCAAATAACTTTGTAAGCTCTGCACTCAGTGTGTAGTCGTTTATTTTATTTTATTGCCTTGTGTATGTATAGTTTTCAACTGTTTGTTTCGTTTTGTTTTTCCATTTTGTATTTGAATAACTCTTGCATGAAAAATATGTGGTGAGCCCGAAAATTTAATATTCACATATTAAACTTTGATAACTAGATGTTTATACTTTTTAAAATCAAAAAGAATGTATATTGATGAAAAATTAATACATTAGAAAGTTTTCACATGAAAAATGTTTTTTAATCGAGCTTCGTTTCAATTTTTCCATCCACAAGCCCAAGGTGATGAAAATATGAATTTCTCAAGTCAAAAGTGCACGAAATTTTAGTATTAAATTCTTTTCCATTGTTTATTTTGAAAATCCACTACCAGCTTTAATTAATTTTGAGTTGTAATTAAGGAAATTCGTGAATTTTCCAGGAAATGAAAAAAATTCGGGAATTGTCCTTGATTTTATTTTTGATGCTGGAAGTGGATTTCCGGTTTGAAAGGACTTTTCCGATAATTAATATAAATATTTTTATTTGAGACTTGCAACTGAAATTAAATCTCGTGAAATATTTTGAAATATTTTTTTAAATCCTTTAGAAAGAAACTTTAGAATCAAAATCCCTAGTAATTTCTTAAAATCACTTGAATTCTTAAAAATCCTGTAAAATTTCTTAAACTTTTAAGAATTTTTTTGAAATCCCATCAACTTCTTTAAAATTATTTATGTAAAATCTTTCGAAATTTCTCGAAATTCGTTAAATCGATTGAAATCTCTTACCTTTAAATTTTCGATATAAAATCCTTAAAACTACTTAAAATTCCCTATATTCACTAGAAATCTTTTAAAACTCCGGGTAATGCCGATTAAATTTTTTTTTGTCGATTTAAGAAGCTTTTTAGTAATTAAGTAATATTATAAGTTTATTAGAAATAAAATTATATTTTATAATATGTGGAATTGTTTTGTCCGGTTGGACACATGAAATGGTTTAACGGTTCTCATTCGATCAACTGAGTTAAGTAGGTCTTGCTCGATTCTACTCGGATGGGTGCCTTCGTACTAGATAGAGTGTTATTTACCAAATTTCACTCCTAGAAATAAAAATAACTAAAAAAAATTAAAAAGCGACTTGAATATGCTGGGTTATACTTAAAAAAAATTTAAACTCGAATAAAAAAAAACTGGTAAGCAGAAAATTCCAAAATTTTTTATGTCGATTAATCACGAATTCTATTGCATTCCATTCAAAATCGATTGAAATCTTTTAAAAACTTTTAAATTTTCTTAAATCCATTAAAATCTCTTAAAAATCCTTAAAATCTTTGTATTTTTTTAAATCCTTCGAAATCTCTTGAAATCCTTTAAAATTCATTCAAATATTTTAAAATAACTTTCAAATAACTTGTTTAACATTTTTAAAATGCCTTGAAATCTTATGAAATCTCTTGCAAATCCTAAAACCTTTTTGAATTCTTTAAATATTCCTTGAAATTTCTTAAAATCTTCAAATCCTTCTAAGTCTTTTGAAATCTCTTCGAAATCTCTTAAAATTCCTTAAAATCATTTTGAATCGCTCAAATTCCATTGAAATTCCCTAAAATCATGTAAAATCTCTTGAAATCCTTTGAATTTTTTTAAGATAATGTACAATACCTTAAAATCCTTTAGATTTTTTTAAATCCCATAAAATTTCTTGAAATTTTGTGAAAATCATGAAACTGTTTTGAATTCTTTAAAAATCCCTCGAAATTCCTTAAAATCATTTAAAATCTTTTGAAATCTTGCGAAATTTCTCAAAAACCATTAAGTTTTTCTGTATATTCTTTTAAAATCCCTTAAAATTCTTCAAAATCACTTAAAATATTTTAAAATCCTGTAGTCTCTCCGAAATTTCTTAAAATTCTTTAAAATTCTTTAAATCTTTTTTAATCGGTTTAAATCACTTGCAATTCTTTAAAATCGCATTAAAATATCTTGAAATTTTATGACAAAAAAAATCCTGAAACTCTTCTGAAACCTATTTCACACCTTTTTATTTATAAATTAATTTTTCATCTTTTTAATGAAAATAGGTACTGAGATGACTGATATTAATTTATTGTTTACATATTATTTGCAACTCAACTGTGCTACTTTTTTCTTACTTAAAATTTAAACTCTTAAAAATGTTTAAATTTAAAAGATGTAAAAATAAAAATCGAATTTTAAAAAATTTTCATTCGCTAATAAATAAATTAAAACCTGGATAAATTTTTTTCAAAAAATTTCATCCAGCCAAGAAAACTAGCAATTTGTGACCTTTTAGTAATAATTTAAATCTCACCGAGTTGTGGTTTGGTTATATAAAATTATAACGCTTCATTCGCAAGATTCAATGGCTGTCGAAAACAGACGCGGGCTGTTCATAAATATGCCTCCACCTACCTACTGTCACTAACCCAACCCCTTTGTTCGATATTTATTTCTCTTCTGCCATTATTTACTTGATAGGCATTAATAAGGAAAACCTTTTGATTTTGTTTGAAAAAATTCTTATAAAATGATAAAAATTATCAATTATCTTATCAATTGTCTAACAATTATCAATTACACACCGTTGCGAATTTTGCATCCCAACTGTATTAAATATCCAAATTTTCTTTAATAAAATCGTATTGTGGTCATTTGTTGTTATTTTTTTAGGATGTCTCACTGAAATTTTTGGAAATGACAAAAAATATATCATTGCATGTCGGTATTCTCATTAATTTGTTTTTTTTTAATACTGTAATTTTAATTAATTTTTAACTTTTATTTAATGTAAGTGGGAACAGGGCTTTAGTGCCCTGTCTAATAACGAAATGAAGGCACTAAAGCCCTGTTCCCACTTACATTAAAAATTTATAAATTAATTAAAATTGCAGTATTAAAAAAAGTACAAACATTAACAAGAAGACATATCTTAATTAACATATACACTATTTTTTATCGTTTCCAAAAATTTCAGTAAGGTATATTCTTCAGTTTAAATATATGAAGTCGGAGAAAATTTGGTACGGTCGGTAAATAGTGACGTCATAGTTTACCATTTGCCCTTAAGTATTTTTTCAAATCCATCAAACGAAATTCCATAAAATTACTTAAAATTCCATGAAATCTTACGAAATTCCTGAAAATTTAATGAAATTACTTAAAATTCCATTAAATCTTATGAAATTACTTAAAATTACATGAAATCTTATGAAATTCTTGTAAATTCACTTAAATATCGTAAAATCTCTGAAAATTATGTACTTAAAATTCCAAGAAATCTTATAAAATTCCTAGAAATTCAAAGAAATATCGTGAAAGCTTTGAAAATTACTTAAAATTCTAGGAAATCTTATGAGATTCCTAAAAATTCAATGAAATATCGTGAAATCTCTGAAATTACTTAAAATGTCATGAAATCTTATGAAATTTCTGAAAATTCAATTAAATATCGTAAAAGCTCTGAAATTACTTAAAATTCCATGAAATCTTATGAGATTCCTGAAAATTCAATGAAATATCGTAAAATCTCTGAAAATTACTTAAAATTCCAGAAAATCTTATGAGATTCTTAAAAATTCAATGAAATATCGTGAAATCTCTGAAATTACTTAAAATTCCATGAAATCTTATGAAATTTCTGAAAATTCAATGAAATATCGTAAAAGCTCTGAAATTACTTAAAATTCCGTAAAAATTATAAAATTCCTAAAAATTCAATGGCGAAAATATCGTGAAATCTTTGAATTTTTCCAGAGGATAATTATAAACTTGAAAATGACTCAGGATGCAATTAGAAATTTTACAATGTTTATTTAAATTCTTTCAGAGTGAGAGAATGTTTGATTAAAAAAGTATATATTATCGTCTACAGTCTAATTAATATTTTTCCGCAGGTCGGTTTGTGCTTTGATATGTTAACCGCATGGATATTGCATCAGAGGTTAAAGCTCGCATTATATGCAAATCCTGAGCATTAAAGCTCTTCAACAGTATTAAAATAGCAATTGCATTTTTTGCGTTTGGCGGACATGCAAAAACAGGGTTTTCACGTCGCAAGAATCGCATCCGCCATGTCGTCAGAAATACTTCATCCTCTCTTTTCCCCTCCCCTCCTCTTTATTTATGCGTGCCTGTAGAACCTCGAGGGGTTAATTCCGGAAAGGGCAGATTAAAAATTTTCAACCTTGTACGTCCAAGAGTAAAAGACTTGCGATACGAAGAGGAAATGCAAAGTAAGCCCTTGTATCCAAAAAGAAAGAAAAAATTGCAATCCTAGTAAAGAGAATTTTTTATTAATCGTACAAAAGGCCAACGAGCAACCTGCGAGAATTTATGTACAGAGAAATATTGGCATATCATTAATTATTAATTTATCATTAATTATTAATTTGAAAACGAGGTTTTCTGAGCTTATACATCTTTTTATACATTATGCAATAATTTCCAATTAAAATTTCGATCAACGTGTTTAGTGTGTAATGGGGAATTTTTTAAAATGTATTCGATAACTTTTATCAAGTGCAGTTCGAGTTGGATGGTCCTTGAATTGAGTTTACATCATTTCTCTTCAACACCTGCGTCTCTCCTTCAATAATGGCTTCTCTTTAGATTTAGAGCAACCACAACTTCGTTTTTCCAAGTCCTTTCTATGAATGCTATTTATCAACAACAAGAACAACGTAGACGGTTGCATTTTCCAATTTATTGCGGGTTACAGAGGTTTTCATATTTCATTCTTCCGGCTTGCTTTTTCAGATTCATTTTGTGCCAATTGATACAAAATAAGTTCAATTTCACATTTGATCGACTATCTGACTTTTTTGAAAACTCTTTTCTTACTGAGTTGAGTCGCAAGAATATTTTATATATTTGCAAACGACTTTTTGAGTTATCAATCTTCTTCAACTAATCTTTCGTTCAGATAATTTTTGTTTATTTATTTATTTATTTATTTTTTAACTATTTTTGAACCTAATTTTAATACACTTCTTATTTAGTATTCAGCGATTGTAAACATCTAAACATTTTAAAACTTCAGGATCACAATATACCCCCTTGACTGAGAAGCGCAGGCTATGAAATATGGCTGCATGAAGGGTTAACGACAAAACTACCCCTCCTCCACCCCCAAGTGGAAAGGGTAGTTTCAAGTCTGACAAATGGAAGGAGTTGAATAAAAACGCGTCAGGCCTGTGGGGCTTTTTTAGTCTAGCCAGGTCCTCGAGTGCTAACATCCTTGAGCCGATCCCCTTCACTTACTCATCTATATAGGGCTATATATAAGAAAAAATGTTCGTTGTATGCAGAATACTGTAGCAAACTGCGATACAGTTTTTTTTATCGATTGACGAGAAAAAATTTACCCGGCGTTATCCGAGATTTCTGGAGATTTCAAGTGACTTTAAGGAATTTTAAAGGATTTCAATTTTTCAATTTTTAGGTATTTTTTTAGGTTTTTTTTTTTAAGAAATTTAAAGAGAAATGTTAGGATCAGAGGATTTCTAAGGACTTCGAGGGATTATAAAGAATTTTCAAACACAGAAAAAATTTTTCTTAATTTGAAGAAACTTTCTTTGAACCAAAGAAATTTTAGTATTGATATACGGTCAAAGAAACATTTCTTTAATTCAAACAAATTCTTTTTGAATTAAACAAACAGTTTCTTTAAATTAAAATAGTTCAAAATAATTTTGTTTGAATCAAATAAACTTTGTTTGAATAAAGTAAAATTAGTTTAAAAGAAAGAAAGTTTTACTTTGAATTATTTATTATTTTAAGTTTTGATTTAAACCAAGTTTTTTCTGAATGCAGGTATTCTTTAAAATTTTATAGGTTTCTAAATATTTCCAGAAATTTTCAATCATCCCGCGTGTAGAAATTTTGCTGTGGCCCCTGTCGGGCCCAGATCGGATGATTTCAGATCGGTGATGGAACGCTGAACCAGACCGGGCCCAGATCTGGCTCGATCGTGCTAGATCTGGGCCCGATCGGGCCAGATCTGGGCCCGATCAGGTTCTGCGTTCCATCACCGATCTGGGCCAGGTTTGGGAATTTCTGCACGGGATTCTAAGGGATTTTAAGAGGTTTCTAAGAATTTTAAAAGATTACGAGAGATTTTTATAATATTTAGAAAATTTCGTGGAATTTTAAAGGGTTTCATGAAATTTGAAGATTTTTAAGAAAGTTTAAAGAATTCAAAGAATTTTAAGGTATTGTTAAGTTCCTTGTGGAATTGTAAAGGATTTTAAAAAGGTTGTAAGCATGTGTTTAAAAAATTTGTACAATTTTTTTTAAAGTGATTTTAAAGGTAATTAATGTTCCTCATGAAATTTTTAAAAATTTCATTGAATTTTAAGAGGTTTTTACGAATTTTAGGGATTTTAAACAGTTTGAAGAGATTTTAATGGATTTTAAGTATTATCGTGGAATTTTAAGAAATTTCAAGAGGTTTCTAGAAATTTTGTGAGCTTTTGAGGAATTTTAAGGGATTTAAAAGTTTTTCGTGGAATTTAAAGGATTTCAAATGATTTTGAATAATTTTAAAAGAAGTAGTGAAACTTTAAAGGGTTTCATGGAATATAAAGAAAGGAATTTCATAGAATTTAAAAAAATTCTATAAATTCATGAAATTGTAAACGGTTTTAAATTTTGTTGCGGAATTCTAAGGAATTTTAAGACGTTTCTAGCAATTTCAAGGGATTTCAATAGATATTTTTAAAAGATATGTATTAAAAATTTTTTTTTTAAATTCCGTAGAATCTTAAGAGAAGTTAAAAGTTCTTATCGAGTTTCAAAAAATTCAAAGCGATACGTGAAATTAAAAAAAATTTCAATAGCACTATTATTGAAAATTTATTCGAATTTTTAATAATTTTCTATCAAGGCAATTTGTTTTAAAGGCAGGAAAAATTCACGGAAAAGTCAGGGAAATGTCAGGGAAATTGAAAAATGGAATCTTGTGGCCATCTTGTAATAAGATTTTTAAAAATTTCAAGGAACTTTAAAGAGACGTTGAAAATGGTGTAAAGATTTAAATATAGTTTATACAAATAAGATAATTACTAAATAAGTGATTTTAAGGAATTTCAAAGAATTTAAAGAGATATAAAGATATTTCATGTGATATTTAAAAATTCCAAGGGACTTGAAGGATGTATTTAAATCTCGAGTTCGAAATCTGACAACGGCGGCCATCATCAGTTCTCGTTGGTCTCTTGGTTGATTATTTTCAAATTTTGGCCCGTATGTTAGGATTCCTAACATATATCATTAGGATATATATCGCTCATATTTTTTCAAGCACCCAATGCTTCATTGCAAATAGGTGACGTGTCATTTTTCCTTTTCCCACATATTCTTCTACTCATTTCACCCCTGCGGATTCGTTATGCACATCGCATCGATCACAGGATACAGGAGGGACAAAGGAGTATTAATCATTATCGATTTTGATCGATCCCTCTTGTCCAGCGGAGTCTGACAGTTCTTAATCGACAGTAACACGTTGCTTACATACTGATGTTTAATAATGTTCTCATGAAATATTCTCCTCTGAGTTGTAACTCCTATTGTTCGGATAAACGTGAAAAAATTCCCGACCAAAAAAGCGTATCTGATGATAACATGTGACAAGAAACATTGATGCATTTTTTTGCAATAGTTTTGTGCACTCCTAAAAAAAAGCTTTCTTTAAATCTTTTATTTAAATGTTCTTATAAGTTTAGTTTATGTGTTTTAAGTTGTATAAGTCAGGTAAAAATTAATTGAAAGGTCCCATTTGAGCAAGGAAGTAAGATTTAAATTGTATACATCAATAATAATGGCAGAACTAGAAGAACATTTTATTTTTTTGCTATACAATCACCCTGCATTGTCCCCAACAAAATCTCTTTTCCTTAGGTATATATATTTTTCATGCGAAGATTGTAATCGTTTTGTGGCTCACACTCAGATTACATTCGTGAGATATAGCCAAACAATCATTTCATCATTACATCAACATCAATTATTTGTCGTGATTACACAATACACAAGTAACTGTCAGGGGTTGTATTCAGTACACGCCCTATGATAAATATCCGAGCTTAACTTTATCGGAATATTGCATCGGTATCAAGTAACTGAGTATAAAGGGACCTTGGGGTTAGGAAATAGAATTGTCGGGGTGAGATTGCTTCCGCCTTTTCTGCTCTTAACCAATTCTCCAAATTGCTGCTTCTTGTTGATTGTGATTGTTAGACACTTCTTAGCTCTTTCCTCTCTTTTCCCCATTTCTTACGTGTTTTTCACTTTTCTGTTTCCTTTACCCTAAACAACTAATTTACGACTATTACTAAAGTTTCCAACTATTTATAATAATAATTTATAATAACTCTTTATAATAACAAGAACGAACGCGCGCTTCGCGCGCGCACTCTCTCAAATTGAATCAGTGAAATTTCACTGATTTTCAATGACTCTTTTCTCACGATTTCATTCAGTGAAAATTCACTGAGAATCAGTGAAAAGTCACTGAAATTTTCAGTAATCGTCACTAAACTACTGAAAATTTCAGTGACTTTTCACTGATTTCCAGTAGATTTTTCACTGATTAAAATCGTGAGAAAAGAGTCACTGAAAATCAGTGGAATTTGACTGGGAATCAGTGAAATTTCACTGATTCAAGTTTAGAGAGCATTTGCGTTCTTTTTCAATATTATATAATTTATTATATTTTATTTCTTTAATCTCTTAAAATCTATGTTAAACTTCGTGAAAATCTCTAAAAATTCCAAGAAACCTTTGAAAACCTGTGAAATCGCTTAAAATTCGTGAAAATCTCTTAAAATTTTCAGAAACTTCTTGAGATTCTTTTAAATTCAATGATAACAATTCAAGTTCCTTTTATATCCTTTAAAATCCATTACAAGTGTTAGAAATATCTTCAAATTCCATGAAATCCTTAAAAATTCCAGAAAAATTTTCAAACTCATAAATCTTCTGAAATCCACGTTAAAATTCATGAAAATCTCTAAAAATTCCTAGAAACCTTTTGAAATTCCATGACATACTTTAAAATCTCTTAAAATTCCCAGAAAAATTCTTGAAATTTTACGGTAACATTTAAAATCTCTTTATATCTCTTATATCCCTTAAAAATATTACATAGAAATCTTATCAAATTCCATGAAATCCTTTAAAATTCTCACAAAATCATTTAAATATCAGAAAAATCTCTCGAAATCGCTTAAAATTATTAAAAATCTCATAAAATTCCTTAAAATTTTAGGATAATATTTCAAATTCCTTAAAACCTCATAAAACTCTTACAAAGCTTTTAAAATCCCTTCAAATTTCACGAAATATCCTAAAATCCCATACAATTCTACAAAGTGGTTTTAATATCCTAAAAATCTCTTGAAATCCATGTTAAAATTAGTGAAAATCTCTAAAAATTTCTAGCAACCTCTGGAAATTTCTCAACTCTTAAAATCTCTTAAAATCATTAAATATTTCATCAAATTCCATGAAATCCTTAAAAACATTACAAAATCTTTTATAAATTAAAAATATTTTTTGAAAACCCTTAAAATTTGACGAAAATCTTCAAAATCTTTGTAAATTCTACAAAATCTATTAAAAATCATAAAAAGCTTTTGAAATTCCTCAATAAAATTCCCTATAAAGTTTTAAATTCCTTATTTAAATCCCACAAAATACATATTTTAAAAGTCATAAAAGTACCTTGAAGTCCGATTGAAATCTGATCAAAGTCGTGAAATATTCTAAAAATTCCCAGAAACTTTTTGAAATTCTTTAAAATTCTACGATAACATTTAAAATCCCATTATCTCCCATGAAATCTTTAAAAATTAAATTCAAATTCAATTCACGTGGAATTTACGATTCGGCAAGTATCGATTGTCGAAAATCACTATCGATACTTACACGACGAATCAGGAGTGCGGAATAGGCGTTACGATATTTCGACTTCGACTCAATAATCTTTTTAGAATAGATAATAATTGAAACTTGATAATAATTGATAAATATTGATAATAATTGAAAAATAAACTTGAACAATTTCTTTTATGGAAGTCTGTGCTTTATAAGAAAATTAACTTGGGTCCTTTTTAAGCATTAGAAAGTCTATTTTCACAGTAGATATTGTAAATACCTATAATATTAAAGCATAATAAGTTTGTATGGTCTATTACTACATATTAGTAGCACTTCCGCTATTCTCTTGCATTTCTCCCAACCCCACCCTTTTCTATGCAAGCTTTGCACGTGCAGTCGCATGTTTATATGCGCTTGAGCACACCCACTATACGTGATTAAGCATACGCTTATATCATTGAAGCTCTACTCACGTAATACTAAAATGATATCGACATGATCATCTTTGTCGGAAAGAAATTAATCATCCGATCCCTTACGTAATTAAGTTGAAAGTTTCCGGTTTCGGGCCCATAACCTGTTAGTGTTGCATAAATTAATGCAATTTGAGGACTTATTTGTGGAATATAACTTTTTAATCATTTAGGAAATTTAATGATTATAAAAAAACTACGATGAAAGAGTTGAGAAAATATTCTTTTAAATTTTGAAAATCCACTTTTAAAAAGAAGTAGTATTGACAGGGCAACTTTACGCTTGTCTTTAGAGTTGAATTCAGCACCAATTCCACCCCCTTTGAGCTCGAAAATCCTCTCTCTCTCCACATATCTTTACCCCCTGAGTGCACTCACGATTACTTATGTTAGAGGCACGAGGTTGCTTCGACGGGAGATCTGAGGGCTAGTACTTTTCGACATGTCACAAAGCCCAAAACGACTTCAGCTAGCTTGAACATGTCATCAGCTTCGAATATTTGTCTCGTTCACTCTGACATTTCCGGTAAATTCTGGAAAATATGGTTTTAGAGTTTTCAATCATTTCTGTATTTTATTAAAGACTAGCAATGTTATTATACGCTCACACAGTGGTCTGGAATAGAAATTTACTGTTATGGGTCGTATTTCTTAATCGTAGAGATTCCTACTTTATGCGAAGCGCATAATCGCATAATGTCTCAGAATTGAATATTACTCGAAATCTTTGCGATTTATGAAGTTTCTAAATTACATAAAGAAGATTCGTCATCGCATAAAAACGCATAATTTTTTTTCAGCGCATAATTATGAAATCTTGGCATAATTTTCGAATTTTCGCATAATTTTGGAAAATTTCGATTTTTGCATGGAAATTTTGTTTTTAATTGATAAAAATCTTAATACATTTTATAATAATTTATTGGTTTATTACACTACATTTAACTGAATTAAAAGCTATCAAAATGAGCCCAGGACGAAGACACTTTGTCAATTTTTTTTAAATTACCAAGAACGTCAAATTTAAACGTTTTGTAAAAATATCAATAATGAACATTTTTTTAAATTTCTTGTATTTATTTTAAAAGTTTATTTCTATAGAATCTGTTAGACTTATTTAAAAAATTGTATAATTATTTCTCTGCATTATATACGGGTTCAACTTTGGATTTGAAATACGTAAAAAGTAGGAAAATATAATAATAATAATCAGTAGGAAAATATAATAATAAAAATCAAATAAATGTAAATTTTAATATAATTTTGCAGAATCATGATGATCAATGATTTTTTATATCTAATAAAAATATTTTTCTCAGTATAAGGAAAAATATTCAAATATTTTCAACTTTTTCATACCAACTTTCCCGCTCAATACAAAGCAAAAAATGTCAGATAGAAAGTTATCTTTAAAATAATAAGCCCCAGAAATTAAAAAAATGTTCATTATTTCGAAAAATCATTGATATTTTTTATAAAACATTGAGATTTTTCGTAATATTTATGGTATGCCAGTATTGAATATTTAAATTAAATATAGTTCTGATTTCTTCATCGCACAATTTCGCATAATCCATGGATTATGCGAAATTCTTCTTAAAAAATTTGCAAATTTTTAAAGCAGAATTTTGCATAATAATCCATTTTTCTTCGCATAATTTAAAGATTTTCAAGAGCATTAGATTTTTAAGAGAACTAGAAAACTATTTTTATTTTATTATTTTGTTTATTTGTTTATATTATTTATTATTTATTTTAGGGACGTTTCGTTACATCACTTTCTTAGAGAGGAATTTCAAGAGATTTAGGAATTTTAAGAGATTTTGACGAATTTGAACCGATTTCAAGAGGTTTCTAGGAATTTTAAGGTATTTTGACGATTTTCAAGAGATTTAAAATTTTTTTGGGAATTTTTAAGGAATTTTAAGAGATTTTCACAAACTTGAACAGATTTCAAGAGATTTTTATGACTTTTAAAATATTTTGTGGGATTTAAAGGATTTTAAAATTTGTCAGGGAATTTTGTTGAGGGATTTCAAAAGATTTTTATAATTTTTAAAAGATTTCGTACAATTTACAACGATATCGAGGGTTTTCGTAAAATTTGAAGGGGTTTCAAGAGATTTTAAATGTTGAGAAAAATACAAATAGAAAATTCCCGAAATTGAAAGTTATCGAAATTTTAAACTCTCGAAATTATCAAATTCTCAAAATTATAAAATGACCGAAATTTTTGTTGAAAATTTAGTTCAAAAACTTTTGTTCAAAATTTCTCTTCAAAATTTTGAATGAAAACTTTTAATTAAATTTTTGTCAAATTTTTATTTGAAAGAAGTTTTGAACAAAAGTTTTAAAAACAAATTTTAAGCAAAAATTTCGGGAATTTTTAATATCGGGAAATTTCAATTTCAGGAATTTAAAATTTCGGTATTATTATTTTCTTTCTAGAATTTTCTATTTCGGAAATTTTTATTTTTCCGGAATTTTCAACTTCGGAAATTGTAAATTTCATTATGATCCCATAATGTATACATTTATAAATTCAATCTCGCAAAATTCAATTTTTAAAAACGAAGGTTCATACAATCTACAATATTACACAATAAAAATAAAAGTGACTTAGGGTGAATTCCTTCATATCTCTGCATAAAGCTCGTATCTTCCAAACATGAACCCTCACAATCCCGGCAGGACACTAAATTCCAAGATCCCTCCCCTCTAATAACTGAAATAGTAGGAATCAATTTTCCTCCAAATATTCCAAGTTGTATTCGCTGTAGACATTTTTATTATAGAATCTCGAATTGCTATATAGGGTTGTGGCCTCTGTCTATTTCTTTTAGAACGAATATTGGTTGAATCAGACTATCTCTTTACTCAGTGCTTCGAAACCTTGGACGCAGTGGTTGGCTGTATAATGCAAGGTCCAGAGAATGCCATTTTCCCAAGAGACTCGCGTCAAAGGGTGGTGAAGTTACATAACCCCAGTCCTTACCCTCACCCTGAAAAACTCTATATTGAAAAGCACCTCAAGAAATGGAAAAGCTTCGACAGACTTCTTCCTACGATGAGAAAATATAGAGGTTTTGATAGAGCTAAAGTGACCTCTGAAAATCTTAAAAATGTAGGTTTTATGAACACCTACAAACGAAGATGCTATTTCTCCGATAGGATTTTCAATACCGGATTTAGTCTTCAATTGAATTTTCACTTCATGATAAAATCCCATTGATAGATTGAGCGTCTTTTATTCATTTTTCTAATACGATATTGAATTAACATCACTGCGGAAAAAATCTTTAAAAAATGTACAAGACAAATTAGATCTACTACAGACCCTTCAAAATTTGGTTTAGATAGCTTCAAAGATGTGAAATTCTATTCGGAACACACACACACCCACACAGCCATTCATTATCACACACAGACATTATTAATTTAAAATCAAGTTTCCTTTTATAATTTATTTACATAAATGACGCGTTGAAAATTCAACAGGCTCCCTTTTGAAGTAGAAATTTTGTTAGAAGTTAACTTTTTTGAGGCAAAAAGAATTTCCTTCGCTTTTCAGTTTGCAGGGTGTTTTTCCCTTTTATATTTCCCCAGAATGAGTTCAGAATGCTGTCCCTACGATCCACCCCTAATCGATGAATCCGGAGCACCGATCATCCCTCAGCCACCCTCTGGATTGTATAAACGTGCGATTATAACGAAAGTTGCTAGAGATCCTGGCGGAAATGGCGAAAGGAGAGGCGTTACCCCGCAGGGGATATTCACCCTTCTGGGTTAAAGGGCGGCACCCCGAATCTCTTGAGGGTTGGCTCGAAAGGGACTCCATACCGATGTTGAAACAGAGAATTCCTCCATGTCAACTAGATAGTTTTTCTGACTTTTACAAATAAAAACTAACCAGGTGTGCCGGATCTAAATTGAATGGCGCGTCGAGCTTGCAATTTACTGATGCTCACTACTGATTATTATTATTTTTTTATTATTATTACGAAAAGAATATAAAAAATACGACAACAATGAAATTAGAACCAAATGAAAAATTGACATTTTGAAACGTTGTATTTTATTGTAGAAGGCGGATTAAATATTTACGTCCTTGTAATGAAATCTTTGAAACTTTCATGAAAGCTTAATGTTTTCAATGCGAACTTCAACTTTAGCGACTGTTTATCTTTCCTTCGAAAAATGCCGCATGACGAGGGAACAAACCTCTCGGTTACCGCCAAAGTGTATAGTAAAATCGATAATGTAATAGAATAATCTCGAAGCCATTGAAGACCTCTTCCGGTATTGAACTCGGTACCAAACGCCCCTGCAGGTTTTCCCCTTTCGTGACAAACAACAACATTTAATTCCAGCCCCCATTGTACAAATGTACACCTTCTCTTTAGGACTTTTGCAGCTATATTTTCTCTTCCGGTTACCACCTGCCACATTCACAAAAGATTCGCTTAGCCTCCCGTTGCGCAAGACTGTCAACGACACAAAATCGAATACCTCTACTTCTATCCAAATGTCTTTTTCTACGATTATAAATAACTATATATAGTTATTTGCCGAAGAGTCGCACTGAGAAGAATAGAGTTTCAATCTTGTTTTAAATCATTTTTTGACATGTTCATTTTGAATTTTATAATATCTAAGTCCGCTGTCTAAAATGAACTTCTAGTGATTCAGAATGAACTATTTTCATTACTAGCAAATAGGATTCGCGCACTTTGCGCGTGATTAATTTTCCGTTTTTGTGTACACCTTTTGCTAAAAAGATTCAGAGGATTCTTAACAATTTCAAATGAAATGATTTTGAAATATTTTTAGGGATTTCAAAAGTGTACAAAATAATTGAGAATTTATAATTTTTGAAATAGAGGAACTTGTAATTTCTTTTCTAATTTCAGGAATCTCTATAAGTTTTACAAAATTTCTTAAAATCTGATGTAATTCCTTTAAAGTTCGTAAAATTATTTGATAGCTTAAAATTCCACAGCCTATCGTTATATCCCTTAATATTACTTAAAATCCTATGAAATCTTAAGAAATTCCTTTAAGTTTCGCAAAATCACTTGATATTCCTTAAAATTACTCAAAACTACATGAAGTCTCATTAAATTCTTGAAAATTCTTGAAAATTAAATGAAATCTCATCTAATCCCTTAAAACTTCTGAAAATAAAAGTCCTACGAAATGTTATGAAATACCTTAAAATTCTTGACAATCCAATGAAATCTCATAAGATCCCTTTAAACCCCTTAAATCCTTCAAATAACTTAATATCCCATAAAATATCATAAAATACCTTACAACTATTTAAAATTCTATAAAATTGCCTAAAATCCCTGAATCCTGAATCCCTTAAAAGTCTTAAAAATTATTCAATATATCCCTTGCTATATCTTGAAATCCCTTCAAAATCCTTGAAAATCTCGTGAAATTCGTTTGAATTTCGTAAAATCACTTGATATTCCTTTTGATATTGCTTAAAATTTCACAACCTATTGTTCATCCTATACGATTACTTAAAATCCTATGAAATCTTATGAAATTCCTTTAAGTTTCATAAAATCCTTGAAATTCCTCAAAATTACTCAAAATTTCATGAAATCTCATTAAAAACTTTAAAATCCAATGAAATCTTCCCAAATCCCTTGAACTCCTTTAAGTCCTTAAAATAACTTAATATCCTATGAAATATTATAAAATCTCCTAAACTTACTTAAAATTTCATGAAATTTCTTAAAATCTCTTAAAATTTCTTAAAGTCCTTAAAATGTCTTAATATCTCATAAAATATCTTAAACTCCCTTAAAATTTCATAAAATTCCTCGAAATACCGTGAAATTACTCAATATCTCTAAAATCTCAATAAATTTCGTAAAACCCTTTTAAGTTAGCTGAAAACTCAATGAAATTTTGTAAAATTCATTAAAATATCTTAAAAATTCCTCAAATTACTTACAATTCCTCAAAATTCTTAAAATCCCTCAAAAAATCGTCAAAACACTTAAAATTACTTTATAATCCCATATAGAATGTCATGAAAATTTTTATAAAATTCCTTAAAATACTGTGAAATTCGGTATACTCAAAAAATTTGCGCAATTTCGAAACCAATCAAATTTTTGACAACAAAGTGTTCGATATTTTCGAGATATGTATTTAAAAACAATATTTTCGATATATGGTAACATCACTTTTTTTTAAGATAGGATGACAAATGACAGAAGTCAATTAAAATATCATCTTGCTAGTTTTAGATTAATTTTTATTAATTTGACCTTCTTCAGAATAGTGTAAATAATAAAAATTAGAAAATCATTAAGATTACGTCAGAAGTTTTCAAATATTTTATATTTTTTTAAGATCTGAAGAAAATTTCGAAAACTGCTTTAGAATTCTTCATGAAAAGTATTTCCAAATTCCGTAACCTAAAGTCGGTAAAAGTCAAGGTCAAGGAAATTATTATAAGTTTCAATGACTAATGTTTTTCGTTTATACAGTTTTAATTTATCAAATGAGAAATAAAATCTGAATTTGATTTTTGAATGCGGGTGATGTTAAAAAAAAATTCTTCAAAACTCTGGTTTTGAGGAAACTCCACAATAGAAATCAAAATATGCTTTAGACTCCAGATCCAACTGCAGTCATATGTCTACGACAAAGCCATTCAAACTATTCATAGGCTTCCAAGCTGATGCGAATTAAACCTTTGTCTGGGACTCCTTGATCCACTTTAACGACTAGTGTGTTCTCAAGACTTCAGAACAATAAAAATCGATTTCCAGCAGTTCCCTCGTAGTTTTTTTAATGATATAGAAGCTGTTGGTCCACCAGGAGCTACAACTTCTTGCTCCTTGCTTCTTTCTCGTCGGCAGTGCGGTTCAGAAGATCGTCGTATTTCTTCTTAAATTCTCAGTGAACTCCCAATAGAGATATCACCGGAACTAATATAAAGAGGGACAAAAAGACGAAAAACGAGACGATCAATTATATACTAGCTAGTTTTCCGGTCGTGGCTAACCACTCGTTGAGTGGATTAAGCGATCGCGCCCCAAGATCGCTGATCGGCTTATGAAGATCCTTTTTCATGCGTTGAACCTTAAACCCAGTTACTCACCTTGAGAATCTCTTTCACTCCAGCTTCACTTTTCTGTACCATATCCACCCGTCGAAAGCTGAAGCGAGCACTACTCGAGAACTTCGATTCGAGAGCGAGGACTTAATTGAGTGGAGTTAATTTTACGAAAGTTTTGTCGCGTTCTGCGAAGCTCGAGGTTTCCATCTGCAAAGGATAAGAGGTTGAGGGAGTGGTGGGATGAGACAGGGATGGCGACGATAATTTTCAGGAGGCTTCGCGAGAAATCGTTCGAGACATTAATGAAATTCAGTCACGGCTCGACTCCCTCGGAGAAATCGTACTCGCGCGATTAAATGTGACGAAATTTTAGGGCATTCGAATGGTTAACCCCGAGTCATAGGAAATAACACGAAGAAACGGGTTAAAATGGAAAGCAATCTTCGGGCAGGATTCGGAGGAATGTAAGGTTAATTAAAAACGGGAAAGAAAGGACACTGAACCTGGTCTAATGTTATGAGTCATTTGAATTTGATGTTAAACTTGAGTATATTTACGGAATTGAAATTTTGAATGTTTTTTAAACCTTCAGATTATGAAACTGAAGTTTGCAGAGTTTACGTCAATGAAAAGTTATTTTTTTGTAAAAAGGACGAGATCTAAAATATGATTAGGATAAAATATTCCATTCGATGTCAAAAGACACACAAAACAGTTTCAACCCCCTACCACACTAGGATTACCCTAAATATCAGAATAAATCATCCCCTAAGTACAGAAAAAATCATAGCAATTCCCCTAACTTCGAGAGCTAACATTTTATTCTTTCAAATGGTTTCATTCAATGTCCAGAGAAGCCCAAAATAGTTTCATCCATATATAACCCTCTAGGTTGTCCCTCACAATCAACCCCTAACCTTAGGGGATTTTGAGGTTCATCTTAGAAGGTTATATGGATGTGATTGTTTTTACGGCCTCTTTCAACATTATAAGAACCCATTTGAAATGATAAAATTTTAGGTCTTGAAGTTTGGGGATTTTTAATAATTTTTTGTGCTTAAGGGTTGATTTTGAGGGTGAACCTAGAGGGTTAGGTGGATGAAACTGTTTTGGGCTTTTTGAGGTATTAAATGGAACCATTTAAAACAATAAACTTTTAGGTCTTGAAGTTAAGAGATTTTTAATTATTTTTTTGTACTTAGGGGTTGATTTTAAAGGACAACCTAGAGAGTTAGATAGTTGAAACTGTTTTGGGTCTCTTTGAATATTATATGAACCCATTTGAAATGATAAAATTTTATGACTGGAGTTTTCGGGATTTTTAATGATTTTTTTTTTGTGTTTAGGGGTTGATTTTGAGTGTGAACCTAGAGGGTTAGGTGGATGAAATTGTTTTGGGCTTCTTTGGACATTGCATGAAATCATTTGTAAGAATAAAATTTTAGGTCTCGAAGTTAGGGGAATTACAATAATTTTTTTTGTACTTAGGGGATGACTTTGAGGGTAAACCTAGAGGGTTAGATGGATGAAACTGTTTTGAACTTCTATAGGCATTAA
>CAJFCP010000150.1:650785-668693 GCA_904066005.1 Synergus itoensis | reverse complement strand
ATGGACCCATGTGAAATGATAAAATTTTAGGTCTCGAAGTTAGGGGAAATATAATGATTTTTTTTGTATTTAGGGGATGATTTTGGGGGTGAACCTTGTGTGGTAGGGGGTTGAAACTGTGTTGTCTTTCTTTTGACATCGAGTGGAACCATTTAACGTAATCAGATTTTAGATCTCGAAGTTAGGAAATTTTTAATGATTTTTTTCGTGCTTAGGGGTTGATTTTGAGGGTGAATCTAGAGGGTTAGGTGGATGAGACTGTTTTGGACTTCTATAGGCATTACATGGACCCATGTGAAATGATAAAATTTTAGGTCTCGAAGTTAGGGGAAATATAATGATTTTTTTTGTACTTAGGGGATGATTTTGGAGGTGAACCTTGTGTGGTAGGGGGTTGAAACTGTGTTGTATTTCTTTTGACATCTAATGGAACCATTTAGCGTAATCAGATTTTAGGTCTCGAAGTTAGGAAATTTTTTATGATTTTTTTCGTGCTTAGGGGTTGATTTTGAGGGTGAATCTAGACGGTTAGGTGGGTGAAACTATTTTGAACTTCCTTGAACATTAAATGAAACCATTAAAAAGTATAAAATTTTAGGTCTCAAAATTGGGGGAATTTCTATGATTTTTTTTATACTTAGGGTATATAATTATATTGTTATATAATTTTTTATATAATTTTTATTGTATATTTACTAGCAGAAATTTGCACGGCGTTGCCCGTGATTTTATGAAATTTTGTAGAATTTCAAGGGATAAAAAGACTTTAAAGAAAATTTAAAAAAAATAGAATGCTAAGAAATTTTGATTAATTTTAGATATTTAAAGTGATTTTTAAGTGTTATAAATTTGAACTTATTTTTAACGAATTTGAAAGAATTTGAAGAGATTTCAAGATATTTCAAGACATTTTAATAAACTCGAAGGGAATTTGAAATATTTGAAACAATTTTAAGACATTTTCAGAAGATATTTAAAATGTTTTAATTCCTTTACGTTATAGAATTAATTCCATGCAATTTCTTAAATTAACTTAAAATCCTTTGAAATCCCTTGAAAATCCTTAAAGTGTTTTCAATTCTTTTAAAAATCTTTTAAAGTTCCTTAAACACACTTGAAATTCTTTAAAATCAAATAAAATCTCTTAAACATCCCTTGAAATCCTGCGAAAACTCTTGAAAATCCTTAAAGTGTTTCCAACTGATGCTTCAAAAATCTTTTAAAGTTCCTTAAAGTCTCTTGAAATTCTTGAAAATCAAATAAAATCTCTTTAAATATTTCAAAATTCCCTAAAATCATCTAATATCTCAATGAAATCTCTTGAAAAAACTTAAAATCACTTAAAAATTTCTTAAAATCCCAAGCCGGGTAAATTTTTGCTAGTAAATAAATAAAACTAAAAAAGTAACCTACTATATTTTTATTTTTTCCATTATGAAAAAAAATTTCAGTTTTTTGCTCTATTAAATTTCAGGACATAATTCCGAAAAAAAGTTATGGATTAAAATAAACCTTTGCGCTTTGTGGTAAATATAAATATGTTACTCTGAGTTTCCCGGGAAAATTAAAAAAAATTGACCGGAAAAAAATGAAAAAATAATCAGGAATTTGAAATTGCCTGCCGAATATCAGCACTCTGTGAATCTCCTGATACCCTTTTATGAATTTCACACCCCCTATAAATCTTGATGATAAATCAGCAGCTCCGGTGTTGTTTCACGAACTAACGAATCGACTTCCGGTCTAGCGTGTTACATCGTTACATCGTGGTGACCCTATAGTATAGTGAGTATGGGGAATTTGTGCGAACATGCCGCAGCCCCTTGTTACTCAGTGCAGGACCACTGACGCGTGTAGTAAATCGATGATTATCAGATATGGGTTTGCACACGCTTGTATGGTGGTTGACCATGGTGGCCGGTTACCCCTACCCTTCAATTATCCTCGTCTTTCCCTTCACCCTAACTCATGAGCAAACCAACCCCGACCCAAGCGACGCCATAACGCCATTCAAATCACGTTATACTGAGGAATAGGATAGGATGGTCTACTGAAAACGGGTGCAGACGGGTTTTGGTTCATCACACACTTGGAGACTTGGAGGGATTCGCCTTCGGGAAACCCCTGTCAGAGCAACCAATAGGCGCCCTTCACCCATACGACAAGAGATTTGTTTTTGTGAAAACAAACAGTGACTCCTAATGTAATCTTTCTGTCACCCGTCATATTTTCGTTGAAGAAGGGTTCCACACGCAAGCTTGATTTTCTCGTCTTCATTCCAAGTTCGTCGAGGAAATTATGTTTACATTTCTGGCAGACGTGTGCGCTTCATTTAAATAAACAAGGCGTCAGCACGATTGTTAGTTTTGGGACTTATTTCCGTCGAAAAATAAGGACCACCCCAATCAGGTTCTGTCTCTAGGTTTATCGGTTTCAAAAATAACAAAAATAACGTTACTTATTTAGACTAGAAATTATGTGATCCGCGCGATAATTTCTTGTTTTTGTACATCTTTTGATTTTTGATAAAAAGATTTAGAGAATTTTAAACAATTTTAAATCATTTTATTTTTAAATGTTTTAGGGATTTCAAAAGTATACCAAATAATTAGAAATTTCTTATTTTTTAAATATAAAAACTTGTAATTTCTTGTATAATTTCATGAATCTCGATAAGTTTCATAAAATTCTTTAAAATCCCTTAAACATCCTTCAAAATCTGATGAAATTCCTTTAAAATTTCGTAAAATCACTTGATATTACTTAAAATTACTTAAAATTCATACAATCTTATGAAATTCCTTTAAATTTCGAAAAATCACTTAATATTCTTTAAAATTACTTAAAATCCCTTCAAATCTCATTAAATATTTAAAATTACTCAAAATTCTATGAAATCTCTTTAAATTCTTGAAAATCCAATGAAATCTCACCAAATCTCAATAAATTTCGGAAAACCCTTATAAATTCCTTAACGTTATTCAAAATCTGGTGGAATTCCTTTAAATTTCCTAAAATTACTAAAAATACCATGAAGTTTCATTAAAACTTTTTAAATTTTGAAAATCCACTGAAATTTCTTAAAATCCCTTGAATCCCTTTAAAGTCCTTAAAATTACTCAACTATATCGTAAAATCCCATGAAATTCCATAAAATCCCTCGAATCCGATTAAAGCTTTTGAAACTACTTAATATCCCATACAAGATCTTAAAATTCCTTTGACATCCTTTTAAATCTGATGAAATTCCTTTAAATTTCGTAAAATCACTTGATATTCCCTGTTCCTTAAAATTCATGAAATTCCTTTAAGTTTCAGAAAATCACTTGATGTTCCTTAAAGTTAATTAAAATTACTAAAAATCCTATGAAGTATCATGAAATCCCTCAGATTATTCAAAATTCCATTAAATCTCTTAAAATACTTTAAAATCCAATGAAATTTCTTAAAATGCCTTAAAATCTCTTGAAAGTTCCTCAAATTACTTAAAATTCCACTAAATATCGTCAAATTCCTTAAAATTACTTCATAATGTCATAAAATCTCGTGAAATCCCTTAAAATTCCTGAAAATAATAATGTAAAATTGTATCATAAATACAAAAACGTACGATAAGTTTACTATAAATAATCTGTTTGATTTTCCAAATAATGTTTAATAACCTTATATATTTTGAAATATCTTTTTGCTTCATTAATAATAATTTATTTTTCATTTCAAAATAATCACTTTTATCTCTTTAAATTATTTTCTGTCTTTATATAACCTTTTTGACAGCAATCGTTTTGACAACGAAAATAATCTGAAGATATGTAATTTTCAAAGATATATTCACATAATTCGCGCAATTTCCAAAAACCAATCAGGTTTCGACGACAATATGTTCGATGATTTCGAGATGTTTGACAACAATGTGTTCTATATATGGTAACATCACTTTTTTAAGATAGAGGATTACGTATATTGTGAAATCATAAATGAGTAATTATTATTCATGCGGGGTTTCCATTTTTAAGTTAATTAATTAATTTGCATTTATATTTTAAATACCTTTTGTTCGAGGGACAAATAATGCGGGGGAGGGGGGGCGACTTTACTCCCGGATCTTGAGAAACTTTTCGTCGGTGTATTAGGTTTGTCTAGGATCAAAAAAAAGAACTCAAGGGTCATGAAGTTGCGAATCCCAACAAAAACTGTTTCCAGGTCGCGCGAACTATAATCAAAAGTCGATGAGGTCGAGGTTGTTCGAAATTCCGAGGGTTCTCTCTCACATTACCCCAAAGTCCGGAAAAGTTTGCCTCGTTCTGTTCTTTACCTATAAATCTTTAACAGGAACAACTGCAGAAACTTTCCGATTATTTGACTTCTGTATTTGTTACTCTTGTGTAAGCAAATAAATGCTCTCTGAATTTGTAACTTCAACCTTAATGAATTGGTAACAAGAGCATGAGTCGTAAATATATAAGATAAAAATGTATAAAAGAACACAGAAAATCCCGGGGATCTTTTCTATTCTGAAAGTGGATAGAGATATTGGAGCGTTTTTATGTTCTCGAAAATCAAATGTATCCGTCGCCAGACAATTTTGACTATACAAAACAATTGTTAACTATTTTCATCTGGCGTCAGATAAGTTTTATTAGACTGCAGCTTTTCTATCGACTTACTGTTTCATCTCTTCAAAAAAAAGTATCTTAACATTTAAAATCCATTAAAAGTATTAGAAATTTCGTCAAATTCCATGAAATCCTTAAAAATTCCATATAATGTTTTAAAAATCATTAAAATCTCCTGAATTCTCTTAAAATTATTAGGAATCTTTTATAAAATTTCATAAAATCCCTAAAAATACCACATAAAGTTTTTTAAAAATCATTAAAATCTCCTGAATTCTCTTAAAATTCCCACAACATTTAAAATCTCTCAAAATCATTAGAAATTCATCAAATTCCGTGAAATCTTTAAAAATTTTATAAAACCCTTTAGAAATTAGAAAAGTCTCTTGAAAACTCTTAAAATTTTACGAAATCCTTGTAAATTCTACAATAATCTTTTAACCCTACACGGCTCCTACGGGGGACAAATGTCCCCCACGCGAAATTCATTTCATGCTCCTGAGAAAATATGCCTGATTTTCGAGAATATTTAAACATTGTTTTCAACATCTTAACTTCAATAAAGTGAAATTTTATATAGACCATTCTCTTTGTCATTAAAAAACGAAGAGAATGGTGTATATTAAAATATCTTTTCGATAAGAGAAAAATTTTCTGCACAGGGAATCCAAATCGGGGGCATTTGCCCCCCGTAGGAGCTGGTGAAGGTAGAAAAATCAATAGGAGCCCGATTAGGGTTAAAAATCATAAAAATCTTTTGAAATCCCTCAATAAAATTTTCATAAAATATTTTAAAAGTCTTGAAAATCTCTCGAAATGTGTTCAAAGTCGTGAAACCCTCTTAAATATTCCAGAAACTTTTTGAAATCCTTTAAAATTCTATGATAACATTTAAAATCCTTTTATATCCTTTAAAATCCATTAAATGTATTACAAATCCCATCAAATTCCATGAAACCCTTAAAAATTCCATAAAATCTTTTAAAAATCAGGAAAATCTTTTGAAATTCCTTAAAATTATTAAGAATCTTATAAAATTTCATAGAATCATTAAAAATGCCGCATAAAGTCTTTTAAAAATCATTAAAGTCTCCTGAATTCTCTTTCAATTTTCAGAAACCTTTTGAAATTTCGAAATTCCTCGAAATTCCACGACAATATTTAAAATCTAAATTATAATTTTTCTAAATCTCTTAAAATTTTACGAAATCCTTCAAAGTCGCTTAAAATTCCTAGAAACTTCTTGAATTATTTCAAATTCTATGATAACAATTAAAATCCCTTTTTTATTTAAAATATTAGAAATCTCATGAAATTCCACAAAATCTTTTAAAAATCATAGAAATCTCTTGAGTTCTCTTAAAATTTATGGAAATTTCACGAAAACATTCGAAATCGGTTAAAATTCGTTGAAATCTTTTGAAATTATTAGAATCCTATTAATATTATTCCTAAAAATTTCAAAATATTTAAAATTCCTTAAAATTTGTGCGCGTGTTGGTTTGCTAGTTTAGTAAAAAAAACAGAAAATACTAATACAGCATTTAAATACTACAAATTTAATTATTCAAAGTCTTACTGAGTGAAATTTTGAGAGAGTAAAAGAAAGTTCCTGGGATTTCCTGTGAGGCGGATTAAATTTTCTGGTTATAACTGAAATTTTGCAAGCTTGTAAGAATAGCCATTCAACCTAATTCGAAAAGAACATTTGTATTCTAGGGTGGTTCTGGCTCTGGCGAGGGTTCCGCTTTCTGATTGTCACTGATGACATGGGTAGGAAGTAGGAAGTAAAAGGGAATAGGATAGGATAAAAGAATAATCCTTTTCCTTGTCAGAGTCAGACAGAATCTTATTGACCACTCCTCTGATTCTTTTGCGGGCCACTATAAAATGTATAGTATACTATGTATGTATGCGTTTCTTAAAATTTAAATACAACATTACAACATTTTAACATTATATATCATTCTATAACAGAAGAAGCGTTTATATAAACTATAATATACGCGAGATTTGTGGTTTTTACAAAATTCAAAAGATTTTTTTAGTATTTTAAAAATATTTCTAGGAATTTCTAGGCATTCTAAATGTTTTGAAATTTTGAGGAATTTTAAGAGGTTTCTAAGAATTTTAAGAGATTTTAACTAATTTAAGCGATTTCTAAGGTTTTCGTGAAATTTTAAGGGATTTCAAAAGGTTTGTAAGAGTTTTAAGTGGTTTTGAGGAATTTTTAATGGTGTCCTAGAATTTTGAGGAATTTTAAGATATTTTAAAAGATTTCTAAGAATTTCGGGGAATTTTATGGAATTTTAAGGATTTCTAATAATTTTAAGTGATTTGAAGAGATTTTTCTTATCTTTAGAAGATTCCGTGAAATTTTAAAGGATTTCATGGTATTCAATGAGACTTTTAACTGATTTTAAAGGATGTAAAGGGATTTTAAATGCTACCGTAAAATTTCAAGAATTTTCTGGGAATTTTAAGAGATTTTAAAGCTTGTCAGGGAATATATGGAGGGATTTCAAAAGATTTTTACGATTTTAAAAATATTTAGTAGAATTTAAAATGATTTCAAAACCTGTACATTTTTTAAGGGCTTTTAAGGAATTTTTCAATTTTTAAAAGATATTGCGGAATTTCTATGTACTTAATGGAATTTTATGAGATTTATAATAATTTAAAAGGATTTCAAGATATTTCTTTGATTTTTAAAATATTTTGTAGAATTTTTAAGGATTTCATGAAATTTGATAATATTTCTAAGGATTTTAAGAGATTTTAAATATTATGAAATTTCAAGAGGTTTTCATTCTTATAGATTTTTGCGAATTGTAACTTGGATTTCAAGAGATTCATGATTTTAATTATTTTTGTGGATTTTTAAGGTATTTCAAAAGGTTTTTGGGAGTTTTAAGAAATATTTCCGAATTTTAAGAAATTTCGAAGGTTTTCGTTAATTTTTTTTTGCACTATTAATTTTTTTTTCTTCTTTCAACTTCAAGTCATTAAAAAGTCAATCAAGTTTACAACAACAATGTGTGCGAGATTTTCGAGACATTTCGTTACACCACTTTTTTAAGATAGGATAAAATGTAATTTAAATTTTATTCTTCCTTCAAGATAAGAGTATACTTAATACGGCCTTGATATTTCCCTTCTTCCCTCGTACAAAAAACTTTTCCACTTTAATTATTACCCGAAAGTCCCCCAGGTAAAAAATTCCTGTTTACCGTGAAGAATTTTCATTTCTCTGGGAGGAATTCCCTTTCGAGAGGATTAAATGAAGTTTTCATTCTCTGTGGAGGAGAGTGTAGGATGGTAGTTATTAAAATGGAAGGGTTGTAAGACAGAAGCCTCTATATCGGCATGAGGTCCACAGACTAGTTAGTATGCCATGTGGATGGCACTTTCTGGGCTGACGTGTTCATTCTACGCAGTCTGCCAATAGTTACCAGTCGATGTGCCTTTTTTGTTTTTTTCAACTCTGTACTCTGCACGCGATCTACCGGAAAACCCAAACTGAACTCCACCCCAACCATCGCATCGTCGGTTCTACCACCCGTTTCACCACCCAATTTCCCTCCTCTGTCAACCTGTCAATTCAGCATTCTATGTTGGCGACTGGCTTCGTGTGTCGCGCCTCGAGGTCTCCTTTGCACAATGAACGCTTTCTAGAGCAATTCGGAAAGTTGTTAGACCCAACCTTTTACCTTTATGTGCAACAAGTTGCTTAAAGGGAAATTACATTCTGCATGCATGCAATCAGTTATTACTTTGTGAAATTACTTGGAAGGGTGGAAATCGTATTACGTAACTTCTTTGATCGGTGTAGAAAAATTTTATTATATATAGTAAACCAACACGCGCGCAAAGCGCGCGATTATTTTGTATTCCTTCTTAGAATTTCAAGTCATTCAAAGGTCAATCAGATTTGCAACAACATTGTATGCCAGATTTTCGTTACATTTTGTGACACCATTTTTTTAAAGAGGAATTTCAAAAGGTTTCTAAGAATTTTAAGGGATTTTCAAGTAATTTTCACTAAATTCAAAAGAATTTTAGAATTTCTTAATGATTTCCTAGAATTTTAAAGAAATTCATGCAATATTATGAGATTTTTTAAAAAATTTTAAAGGATTTTAGTGGATTTTGAATGTTGTAAAATTTGGAGGAATTTAAAAATATTTCAACGAATTTTAAGAGATTTCAAACAGTTTCTAGGCTTTTAAGAAATTTAAATATTTTGCGAGCAATTTCGCGGAATTTGCGAGATTTTAACGTATTGTAAGAAATTTTGACGATTTTTAAATTATTTTAAGAGAATTCAAGGGATTTTTATGATTTATAAAAGATTTTCTAAAATATTAAAGGATTACATGGAATTTGATGAGATTTATAATTATTTTATTGAATTTTAAAAAAGGTATTATCGTATAATTTTAAGGAATTTACAAAAGTTTCTACGAATTTTAAGAGATTTTCACGAATTTTAACGAATTTGAGATTTTTATAACTTTTAAAATATTGTATGGATTTTGAAGGATCTTAAACTTTATCGGGTAACTTTGTTGAGGGATTTTAAAAAAATTTTAGGACTCGGGAGATTTCCTAAAATTTAAAAGGATTTGGAAAGTTATCGTCAAATTTTTAGGGATTTCAAGAGGTTTTTCTGATTTTTAAAAGATTTTGTGGATTTTTAAGGATCTCATGAAATTTTAAAGGATTTTAAGGCAGTTTAAGAGAATTAAAGAAATTTTTATGAGTTTTATACAGAATTTGTGAAATTTTAAAGAATTTCATGAAATCGCTTTATGAGATTTTTAATAATTTTAAAGGATTTCAAGAGATTTTTCTGATTTTTAAAATGTTTTGTGGAATTTTTAAGGATTTCATGAAATTTGATGAGATCTCTAATACTTTTAACGGATTTTCAACGATATAAAGGGATTCTAAATATTATCGTAGAATTTTAAAGAATTTCAAAAAATTCCTGGGAATTTTAAGAGGTTTTCACGACTTTTATCAGATTTCAATCGGATTTCAAGGGATTTAAAATTTCTTAAAAATATCTTATGGAGTTTAATGGATTTTAAAACTTGCCAGGGAATTTTATGGAGGGATTTCAACAGATTTTTATGATTTTTAAAAGATTTTGTAGAATTTACAAGGATTTCGATGGTTTTGCAATTATTTGAAGTTATAATTGTTATAATTGTATTATTGACTCAATAAACCGCCTATCAATGCGTTTAATGAATCAGAATCTCTTTTTGTAAATGAATTACTCTAATTATTCCGAAACTGATAATCCTGTATTTATTCAAAAAAGTAAAATATTTTAAATAATAAAGCAAACCTTTTTGATCTGAATTCTGGGATTGATTTGATTTGTTTCGATATAATATTGATAGAGTGAGAATGATTTAAATGAGAATAATTTTAATTACCTTTTGTTAATTTTCAATGTATTACTTTTGTTGGTTACAGCGTTTTAAACACTATTCAGATATTTCGTTTCAAATTTCAATTATATTAATAATGTGCATAATTAAACTTGCACATACATCTACATATGTTTTACATTATTATTAAATTCGAAAATGTCTAGATAATACTGATTGTAAATTAAGAGTTGTGCAAAATAATACTTTATTAATTTTCATACTTTCATTTATTTATTTATTTATTTATTTATTTATAATTTATTGCCTTATCAAATTGAAAATTTCTAAAATTAAAGAAAATATACTAAGGTACGTTTATCTGACCTTAAATTTTTATTAAAATTTTCTAAAATTCCTGAAAATTTCTCAAAATTCGATGTAATGAAATGCACTCACCTTAAAATAGAAAAAAATGTTTACTTCAAGGACTTAAAATTGTTGAATTTCATATTGGAATCATATAATTTTGTATCTATGTATTTTTTATTTGAATATTATTAATTACCCAAACAATACTTTCCACGTATAAATAAATAAATAAATATTGTATAAATATTGTTAGTAATAAATATTTTTCGTTAATATTAGACAATTTTTATCTCTGTTTCCTATACAGAGATAGATTGCCTAGTTTTAATACAAAATTGTTATTATTATGAATATAAAGATGCATTCAAATTTTCAGAACTTTAATTTTGATAATTAGCAAAAAAAAAAAACTCGGCAATTTAGACGAATTTTCCGCCTTTGTTGTATAGGCTAAAATCCAATTTCCGAAGCGCACGTAGTAAAAATTAATCAGCGGCTCACGTACAGTCTCGCAAAAAATAGTATGATAGTTCGGACAGGGAATTTTATTCAATTTTATTTGGTTCAAAAAGAAAAAATTGGAATAGGTTCGTTGGTCGTTTATTTAAAGCAAAAAATTGTATTTTTTATTAATTTAAATCTATTATGATGGAAGGGTGGGTAGAGAAAACAAAAAAAAATTGGAATTTCAATTCGGTACCAACAGGGAAAGGTGTATTTTCATAACACAATTTCCCATTTTCCCATAACACATTTCCCACGCGAAAAATGTACAAAAAAAATAGGTTTTTCTCATTATTCTCTGAAAATATTGATTTCATTGAAAAATTTTATAAACAAAAGTTCCTAGATCTCGGTAAAATACATATTTTTTACTTTACTTATTTTTGCATACGACCATCCGTCATTTTAATCGAAATAACGATTTAAAAAAGTGGAAAATGAAATATGTATTAAAGTAAATTCTGCAATAACATTTCCAGAAACTTCTTTTATAACGTTTTTCAATAAAATCAATACTTTCAGAGAAAAATGTGTTTCACATGTTTGTGTAAATTACTTCTTTGCAAATTATTCACTAGCTGAATTCAATGTGCCTTAAAAATAGGAGGAAAAATACATATATGCTTGGTACAAAAGCTCCTGTTACTATTTTTACTTACTCTCTTTAGTAATATTACAAAGTTACTCGTGCATATGCTTATGAAAAGCACACAACGGGTGCACTTTGAAATGGCTGCGAAATTCAGTGGCTGGATAAATCTCGTCGGAACAAAACGCATTGTAGTAGCTCAAGAGGTTGCTTGAAAGTGTACACAGTTCTCTTAAAATAAATTGGGTTACAAAATAAGAAGTGCTTGGAGAAAAATTAATCTTATTTTCAGTATCATTTACATTCCATTCTTTTAAATTAAGCTCTAATTTTTCAATTAGAAATAATACATTTTTGAAAATAATCCGATTTTTTTACTCGTTGAAAGAGAAATAAATGACTGAATCCATAAAATTTTACCACTCTTCAGTAAAATGGTCATGAGCCCACCTGACTAATTTGATTAAACATTTGTTCGTGAATAGCACTTCGTTCTAGATTTGTTTCCAGGTGAAGAGAAAAGAGAGGGGAATTTTGTACTAATGCAATTTCACCTCGCAAATTTTACGAGTTGTGCCACGAATTCCAAAGTATTCACCGACTAGCTAAACCCTTTCCTTCATTTCACAGAAACGTGATTGTGCCATAAAGTTTTGATGTTAACAGTTAGATGAAAGTAGTTTTCTTAGATCTCGAAATATAGAAAAAATTGTATAGTTTCTCTACGAAACTATACGAAAACTGTATGAAAGTATTAAGATTTATAAATGCCGATGAGCATTTTTATCAAAAATTGTATAATTTAAACCATCAACGTGGCTTGAATGCATATTAAAACTCAGACAATATTCAATCAATATAATCCATTAATTTTAAAAATGGAAAATGGATTTTGCGCGAGAACGACGAGTAAAATGTCAGGGGAACGCTAATGAAGCCCCAGGGCAGAATTGTTCCGATTCAAAATTGAAAACACCGTTTTACAGTTAATCACCGGTCTCCTTGGAGCGAGACGAAGCAAAATTGCCCGAGGTGTATTTTCCTATCGTCCTTGCAAAGGAAACGAGTTCCTTCCTTTTCTTCTTTTCTTCTTTTCAATTTTTGTTCAACTTACACAGCCATAGTAATTATCTCGGCTAAGATAATAATAGAATATGTTTTACTTTATTATAAAATATAAAAATCCGAAGAAAATTCCTTAGGTATCTGCAAACCTATGTTGCCTTAAGGCCATGTAAGACTCACCCAATCCCTACCTTACCGACATTTTTTTCTCTGCAACCTTACTTGTACATTTATTGAAATATCAAATTGAAAATTTCTAAAATTAAAGAAAATAATCTAAGGTATGTTTATCTGGTCTTAAATTTTTGTAAAAATAAAAAAAAAATTTTTGAAAATTTTTTTTTTATAAATGTCGATATTTAGGACCAGATAAACGTACCTTAATACATTAGCTTCAATTTTAGAAATTTTCAATTTGATATCTCAATAAATGTAGGAGTAGCGTTGCAGAGAAAGAAATGTCGGCAAGGTAGGGATCGGGTAAGTCTTACATAGCCTTAATCAGGGTGGCCACATGTCAGGGAAGTCAGGGAAATGTCAGGGAAATGCGAGTAGTTGTCAGGGAAAATAGAAATTCACATTTATGTTAACTATGTTATTTTTGTCGTATTACATATATAACTTTTATAATTTATTTAACAAATTTTAGAAACTATCCAAAGATTTCAAAGAATTATAAATAATTTCCAGGTATTGTCTGAGCTTCTCTAGGTTTCTAATGATTTCAAGACATTTTCAATAATTTTAAAAGGTTTTTAGTAATTTTAAGTGATTACAAGAGATTTGTATAATATTTAAAAGATTTCGTTAAATTTAAAATTTTAAAGTTCTAAAGTTCCTTGAGAAATTTTAAAAGATTTCACGAGATTTTTATGATTTTCTACAGATTTTGTGGAATTTTAGGGAATTTTGAAAAGTTTTCAAATATTATAAAGGTTTTTTTAACGTATTTTGAGGGATTTAAAAGTTTTTCGTGTAATTATAAAGGAATTTAAGAAAACTTAAAAATTTAAGAAACTTGTAAGAATTTTAAGCAATTGCTTTTTTAAGAAATTATAAATATTCTCGTGGAATTTAAAAAGATTTTAAAAGGCATGTAAGGATTTTAAGAAATTTGAATTATTTTAAAGTGATTTTAAAGGATTTAAATTTTCCTCATGGAATTTTAAAGGATTTCACAAAATTTTTATGATTTATAAAAGATTTTGTAGAAATATATGAATTTTTTGAAAAATTTCAATAGTATTATTATTGAAAATTTGTACGCATTTTTAATACTTTTCTGTCAGGGAAATTTGTCTGAAAGTCAGGGAAGTGTCAGGGAAATTGAAAAATTGAATCTTGTGGCCATTCTGCCTTAATAAAATATGCATTATTAAATTCCATAATATGCATTTCGGAACAAAAGAAATTCTATAGTTTTACTAGAGATACATTAATAATTATTAATTAATCATATCTTTTTACCTAAACTTTATGAGCTAATTTGAAGAACAGAATTGAAAAGTATAACTCCAGAATCAGTTAAAAGCAAAAGTAAAAGCTTTGAACTGACAATGATACTGATTGCAGTAATTAGCTGCTAGATTCTCTGGCAACTGTCCCTACACGTATATATTGTACAATGTGCATTCACTCCCCTCTGATGCCTATTGAAGTTCTTTTTTTATTTTTTTGCGTGGGTGTGCACCAGGGGGGGATTGGAGAGATGCATCTAAAGAAGCACGCGCTGGTTTCAGTGCAATATAGTCAGGCTCCCTTATGGATTTCAGAGACAATTGCAACTTCCGCTGTAGCGACGATGATATGTCCCATAGTAACGAGCGTGTCGTTATGACGCGCGTGAAATCATTTCAACTCCCTTTGCAGTTTGCAGTTTGCAGTCATCAATGAAATAACCGTTCACACTTTTACATCAGATACGGCGTTGAGCTTTCAAGCATAAAGCCCACCTTGGATATTCTCCAGACTCATTTATGTACTATTGTACTGCGTTTGATCTGTCACATACGGCTTTTCCAGGAAAGGAAATAGATGCATGTGAAGTAGACAATTTGTGAAAAATTAATTAAGTTAGGGTGCAGAATTTTACTTTAGAACAAGAAATATATTATATGAGCGCTACCAGTGTGTGAGAATACTCAGAAAAAAGTTTGTTTGAATTAAACAAACGTATCATTGATAGAGGGTCAAAGAAAAAATATCTTTGAATTAAACAAAATTTGTTTGATTCAAAGAAATTTTCTTTAATTCAAAAAAATTGATTTCATCATATTAAAAAAAATTTCTTTGAATCAAACAAATTTTTTTTAATTCAAACAAATTTTGTTTAATTCAAAGATATTTTTTCTTTGACCCTATATCAATGATACGTTTTTTTGATTCAAACAAACTTTTTTCTGAATGAAATATTGTATGAACAGTTAATAATATTTCAAGTACGAAAAAGATAGTAAATTACTTGATTTCAAGTTGGAATTTAATAATTCTAGGCCCGCAAATGAAATAATTGTCCATTTTAATATTAAAATATTTAATACGAAATTTCAAAAATTTTCAGGAATTTTAAGTAATTTTACGAAATTTAAATGAATTTTAGGAAATTTCTTCAGATTTTACATATATTTGACAGTAATTCTAGGAATTTTACGAAATTTCTAAGTGTTGGAAGGATTTTAATGATATTTTAAAGGATTTAACAATATTTTAATGAATTTTTAGAGAACTTAAGAGATTTCAAGGGATTTTATGTAAGTTATTAGAGTTTTATGGAGTTCTAAAAAATTTTAAGAAAGTTAAAGATATTTTGTAGGATTTTAAAAAAGTTATGGGGTTTTTATGGAATTTTTAAGAATTGCAAGGAATTTTTAAAGTTTTTTAAAACTGTTTTTAAAAATTTTTTAATTTCGTAGTATTTCAAGGAATTTTATGAAATTTTTAACTATTGGAAGAAATTTAATGATATTTTAAAAGATTTAACAATGTTTTAATGAATTTTTAGAGAACTTAAGGGATTTCAGGGGATTTTACGTAAGTTATTGGAGTTTTATGTAGTTCTAAAAAATGTTAAAAGATTTAGCGATATTTTATTGGATTTTGCAAAAGTTATGGAGTTTTTATGGAATTTTAAGGAATGGAAAGGGATTTTTTAAGGTTTTAAAACGCATTTTTTTGAAATTTTTAAAATATCGCAATATTTATTTTAAGGAATTTTACGTAAGTTATTTAATTTTTATGGAGTTCTAATAAACTTTAAGAGATTTAACGATATTTTGTGTGATTTTGAAAAGTTATGAGGTTTTTATGGAATTTTTAAGAATTGCAAGGGATTTTTAAAGATTTTAAAACATTTGCTTGAAATTTTTTTAATTTCGCAGTATTTCAAGGAATTTTATGACATTTCTAAGTATGGGAAGAATTTTAATGATATTTTAAAGGATTTAATAATATTTTATGGGATTTTTTTAGTAAATTTAAGGGATTTCAGGGGATTTTACTAAAGTCATAGGGATTTTGTAGAATTTTTAGGAATTGCAAGGAAATTTCTTAATATTTTAGCTATATTAAGGGATTTCGCGATATTTTAAGGAATTTTATGAAATTTCTAAGTATTTGAAGAAATTTCATCATATTTTGAAGGATTTAACAATATTTCAATGAATTTTGAGTGAATTTAAGGAATTTCAAAGGATTTTACGTAAGTTCTTGGAGTTTGATGGAGTTCTAAGAAATTTTAAGAGATTTAATGATATTTTTTGGGACTTTACAAAAATAATGGGGTTTTTATGGAATTTTTAGGAATTGCAAAGGATTTTATGAGACTTAATTAGATTTTCATAAATTTTAAGGGATTTGACGATAATTGTATGGAATATTAAGTCATTTTAAGGACTTTTAAGGGATTTCACTGGATTTAACGAGATTTATTTGCATTGTAAGTTTTTAAGAGATTTCAGAAGTCATGGGAGTAAAATAACTTTTTCATATATAATTATTAAGATTAATATTTAAGTAAAGTTTTCGATATACTTAACTCCTAAAATTAACATTTTTATACGCCAAATCATTACCGACAGAGTAAAATTATAAACTTTTAAAATAATTTCTTTAGTGAAAACGATCTGTAAGTCAGACGAATTTAATTTATCCTAAAAATTAATCATTATTATACTATATACATATATATATATATATATATATATATATATATAAAAAATATAGTATAGTAATATAGCATATAGTTGTAATTAATCAGGTGCATCAATTTTTACAATTTTTGTAATTATTATTAAAAAGGCGAAATGACTTCAATTAAGTGTTACTTAGTGATAGAAATCAATCTCCCAAAAAAAGTTTTTAATTATTTGTTTTCTTGTTTGTTTCAGGTGAGTTAAAAAACACAATACTTACTAACCGATTATTATACTTATTCGACGATCATGGTAAGAAAAAACAAGTTTTTGAATTTTTCTTAACGAAACATCATATATATGGGATAATAATAAATTTTGAATTAACGATCATAAAGCATGTATGTATTGCTGAAATAATTTAACAGAATGAACATGAAAGACTGCTGTTAATATTTATCCTCGAGGTGATTACTGAAGTCACGTATTTGTGCTATTTTAGTCACGATATTTACACTCACAAATGAATGTATGCGCGAATGTAAAAGCTTCGTTTGGCTTTTATATAACAACTGACACTCGCTTTTCTCTTGGAAAAATTTCTTTATTTCATGGAATATGAAATCATAATAATTGAAAATTTAATCCCATTTATAACGTCTCGATTGCTTTCTCATCGTGCCAGTTATAACAAATTTTAATAGAATATTATACACAATTCTAATAAAAACCTAAACTGCGTTACCATCAAATTTACTAAAAGCCTTTGATAATTTACCTAGACTGAAAAATCTGAAACAAAAATCCGCAAAGTTAATAACACGGCATAATTAGTTTTCGATTTTCCATAGGCAACGGAAGGCTTCGATGTTCAATAGAATTAAAAGTTAGAAAAGTCAAATAAACATGGTTCGACCTCCAATTACCTTCAGCGAATTAGCGGCGATGTATAATTTTCATTTTCCCGACACTTAATGAAATCTACTGAAAGGAAGAAAGGGGGAAGGGGAACTTAGTACGAAACATGCGAGAGAATTAAATTTTCTCTTGCAATACCTCTGATACGTTTACTAAATGAACGAATTACTATCGATATTGGGATTCCAGTTATTTTTGATACAACAATTTTATATATTTAAATATGTCCCAGATAAATATATGTTAGCCTGACAAATAAGATCTCTCTAAAATTGAATCAGTGAAATTTCACTGATTTTCAGTGACTCTTTTCTCACGATTTCATTCAGTGAA
>CAJFCP010000150.1:633996-645785 GCA_904066005.1 Synergus itoensis | reverse complement strand
ACAACCTATTTATAAAATCTGAAGAACTTTTCGTGAAGAATTCTAAAACATTTGTCGAAATTTTCATTAACTTTCAACATCTCGACCAAGTCAATGAAAATTTCGACAACTGATTTAGAATTCTTCACGAAAAGTTCTTCAGATTTTAGAAAAAAGTTATGAAATATTTTTAATCTTTTGACCTATCCTAAAGTTCAATAACTAATTTTTTCCGTGTATTGTAACATTTGCACGAGGCATCCCTTTTCTGATTCGAAGAGGGTGGACCACCCTCAAAGCACGTGTTTCGCATTCACAAATAAAAGAATATAAAACTGTGTATTTTTTGTATCACGTTATTAATGATTCAAAAATAAAATTTAACTTCGATGGAAATCAGGAATTTTTGTGTATGTTAGCCACAGGGGGTAGTTAATCCCATTTTTAAAAAGGTTTTAAGGGATTTCAAAAATATACCAAATAATTGAAAATTTTTAATTTTGTAAATATAAAAACTTGTTATTTTTTGTCTAATTTCAGGAATCTTCATAAGTTTTATAAAATTACTAGAAATCCGTTTAACGTTCTTCAAAAATCTGGTGAAATTTTCCTTTCGTAAAATCACTTGATGTTCCTTAAAATTATTTAAAATCCTTTTAAATCTCATTAAATCTCTAAAATTACTCAAAATTCTATGAAATCTCACCAAATCTCTTAAAATTTCTGAAAATAAAGAAAATTTTGAAAAATTAACATTAATTAATATCCCATAAAATTTCTTAAAACCCTTTTAAATTTCTTAACATTGCTCAAAATTCCATGAAATCTCCTTAAATCTCTTAAAATACCTTAAAATCCAACGAAATTTCGTAAAATGCCTTAAAATCTCTTAAAAGTTCCTTAAATTATTTAAAACTCCACAAAATATTGTACATTCACACAATTGGCGCAATTTCCAAAAAACAAATCAGGACGACAACAAAGTCTTCGATATTTTCAAGATATTTTACAACAATCTGTTTGATATAAACATCACTTTTTCAAGGAAAGATTTAATAACATAATTTCGGTCTAAACTGTTTACACTGCCATTTAAATGATTAATTTTACTGAAAACTATATTTTTCAAGTAATTATTCGAAAACTTTCACCATTAAAAAAAAAAAACTTAAAAATAATTAAAGAAATTCGCAAACGGTTTCAAAATATGAAAATACACCCGACAAATTTATTACACCCTGCAAAATCTGGATTTGAAAACCCTGAAAGGTGTGGAAGCTTATTTGTGACACACACACACACAGAAATTCAGTTTTATATGTGAGTGTAAGATACGTCCTTTTCCTAAAGTTAGTGATTTGCAGTTATTGGAGGGCTTAGCAAGTTTGCTGTATGTAAGTCAGCTGTGGCGCGTTATTCAAAATTATTTCCTCAGGTAATTAAACGACTTTCCAAGGGAGAACGGGTAACTATTTCAGCCCCTGGCTGCCTTACAGTGCGCCAAGGGCCACAATTCGTGGCCGGCATGTTGTACAGCGTGTGCCATTAATATTCCGTAAACTCGCCAACAAAGAAAATTTAATGAGGCTCGCGTGCGCGGCACGTTGCAAAGTCGCACGTCGCACGTGCGGTTTTCCTTGCCACATTATCTTCGTCACCGTCGTCTCTTCTCTGCAGAAGCGCATCTTGAGAGGCTTCGTTGCCTCATTACGCCATTTTCAAACCCTTCAGTCTTCAAGAAGGCCGCAACCACCTTTTTCACATCAAGGATTTTTACATATTTCCATGAAAGATTCATTCTAAAAATGAGCCAATAATGAAATCAAGCGTAATGCAATTCTTTAACTTAATTTTAACTTACTGAGTTTTGTTTAGGCGAATTTTTTATAATGGAATTAGCTAACAGTAAAAACTAGGCATTCTTTTGAAACTAAACTTGTTGTTAGATAAGAAATTTAATTTTAACATAATGTTAATATAATGTTAACCTTTTTTGGTAAAGAAAGAACAGCTTTTTTTAGCCTGAAGTTTGAATAATTTTAGCTCTGAAGTCTGAAGTTTCAAATTAGACAGCCAAAAATTGGTATTAAAACATTCTTTTTGGGATCATATTAAAGTGCTTAAAAACGGATCCCGAATTCAAAAGAAAGACTACTTTTTGTTGTGATTCGCGAATTTTTAGTAATTCAAACTTAGAAAGAATCCTTCATATTTCATGTTCACTATAACTTTTTCCAGTCGTAAACCATGGCCTGCAGCAAACTTTTTGATATTGCGAAGTTCTGGAACAAAAGCTTCCTAACAATATAGAAAAGTAACATGACTTGCGTGTTACCCGATGGCTTCCGAACGTCATAATCAACGCCAAAGGTCTCAGAAAGTAGAGGGCGGTTTTATAATAAAATTGACGTAAGTCTGCCATGTGATTTACTGCATCTAAACATCAACGTAGAACCACGAATATAATTTATCTATAAATACCTGTATTAAACGTTACAAGAATTTTGTTGTAACAAAATTATTAGTCTAAAGAAATACATCGCTTTAACTGATACAATCGCGCTTTTTATAGTGCTGCATTTACGGGTATCAGTTAAGCATAAAAATCTACCGTTAAGCATAAAAATCTAACGTTAAGCATAACAATTACCGCAATCTGCGTCGTTAAGGACGCGCGTATAATTATAAGCGAGAAAAATAACCTCCCCACACGTGAACGTGTCAAGAGGTGAACAAAGTGGTTTGTGATTGTTCACACGGAAAAAGATTCTTTTAATTTTTAAAGATTTTTAATTTTTAAAGATTTTTTTAATTTAAGCGATTTTATTGCGAAATGGGTGGGGTAAGGAGTACTATGATTGGACACCTTCAGGGGTTTAAGAAACGTTTCTTTAGATTTTTCTCAAGAAAATATTCCTTTGTGTAAATTTAAATACAAGTAGCCTTCTAAATCTTAATTAAGTCGTCTCAGGGCGTAATTAAGGCGAGAGTGTAAAGTGACTCGTCATTTACATTTCTTTTGCACACATCACTCGAATTCTCTTTACTTCCTTGGTCTCTCGCTTCCCGTATTTACTTGCAATTTTGACATCCGAAAGGAAGGCAGAATGTATAAGTTCAAAGTTTCTCACCCTGTCGGCATTTTTGCTTTTACCGAAGTGCATATACTTTCCAAGACAAATTCATCAAAGTTGAGTGAAGTCTACCTATACTGACTTTAATAAACTCATTCCTTCCTTTACTCCTTGTGGGATTTCTGCCAAGTTCTCACGAATCGCTGATGCTAAGAACTTACTATTTTCTACAAATAAGTGTTGAGTAAAGTGTCACCTTTTCATTTAAATGCTGCAATTTTCTTCGAGTTTTGAATTAATCCGACCTTTCAATCTGAATGAATCCGGTCGATACGAATGAATCCGAATTTTTCTGAATCATTCGGATAGACCGGATTCATTCAGATTGAATGTTCGAATTGACCGGATTCATTAGGATTGACCGGATTTATTCGGGTTGAAAGTTCTGATTAATTCAGATTAAAGGTTTGGATTGCTTTTCAATGGGTTTCGGATTAATTCGGATTGAAAACTTCCTTCGGATTAGATCGAAATAAAACTGTTTGGTTTGGATACAAATTCCGGAATGATTCGGATTAATTCGAAATAAATTTCAATCCGAAGCTTTTGCTAGGGTAGTGTAATAAAACTGAGATATTGTTGATAATGAAACAGGGCATTGAAGAGTTTTCCACCTCCGAACCAAACGTCGGGTAAAAATGAGGAATTTACAACATTTCCCACACTTAAATTAACTAATTAACTATAGTTAATCTTGTATATAGTCAATCTTGCATAATATAATATGCAAAATTGAAAAAATAGTTAATTATCCATTTTCAATTACTAATTACATAATAGATATTGTAATAATTAAATTAATATGTAAATTACATTCAATCTAATTAATTATTACATAAGAAAATTGTAACTATACTGTAAATATATTAGGATACATAATTACAGTATAATTACAATTTTGCTATGTAATTATTAACTACTCTAATAATGTAATAATAATTTCTTATTAATTACAAATGTAATTAATTAATTGCAACCCTGCTAATATGTATATTGTTTAAAAATGCGGACATATTTCTTGGATTTTTAAACAGGTTTTCATGAAAATTATTATTAAACTACATTTTATGATGACATTTTTTCATAATTTTAGTAACTAGAGATTTAAAGGAATTTAAAAAGATTACAAAAGTTTTTATAAGTGATCTCAAAAAATTTTAAAATAATTCAAATGGTTTCAAGGGATTTCAACAAATTTCAGTAGATTACGAGAGGTTTGACAGATTATAAAGAATTCTAAGACATTATTTGTTTTCAAATTACTTCAAAATATTGAAACTTTTTTGAATTTAAATTCCTTAAAATCACATAAAATCACTTGAAATCCTTTAGGAAATCTTGAAA
This sequence comes from Synergus itoensis, assembly GCA_904066005.1. Lineage (NCBI taxonomy): Eukaryota > Metazoa > Arthropoda > Insecta > Hymenoptera > Cynipidae > Synergus > Synergus itoensis. Next base: position 641,328 of record CAJFCP010000150.1, on the reverse strand, counting down.
CTTTTTTGAATGCTTTTAAATTCTTTTGAATCACTTGATATCTCTCGAAATCGCTTTAAATTTCTTGAAACAACTTAAAATCTCTTAGTCATTTAGAAAATCTTGATATCTTTGAAATTTTATTAAATCTCTTGAAATCCCTTTAAATTAATTAAAATCAGAAAATCACTTGCAATGCTTTTAAATTACTTAGAATCACTTAGAAACACTTGAAATCTTTTGAAAATCCTTTAAAATACTTTAACATAATTTAAATCCCTTGAAATACTTAACAATATTTTTTTATTACTCTAAAATACTGTGTGCTTTAATTTTAAAAAATGATATATTTCTTTAATGGGGGTTGATTTTGGAACTTAACGGTTGTTTTTGGAGAGTAATTTGCGATTTAAGACGTTGGAATGTGCTAACTTTTACTATAAGCTGAACGAATTTTTGTACTGATTGTACTAGAAACAGTTTTAAAATATTGATTTGTTTATGTTGAAAATAATTCTGTATGAAAGAAACTTATAATTTCTATTGTTATTTTTAGTTGAAATAATATTTCTGGATACAATAGAATTAGGGAAATATATGTTTCGTTGATTGGAACGTTCAACGTATCGTAACTATGAAACGTTAATATAACGTAATATAACATTAATAAAACGTTAATGTAACGTTAATATAACGTTAATATAATGTTAATGTAACGTTTATATAACGTTAATATAATGTTAATGTAACGTTTATATAACGTTAATGTAACATTAATATATATATATTTCGTTGCTAAAATTGCATTTTTTAATAGCTTTCCCAATTCTGTATTTATTTAAAGATGCTGCTGCATGATATTTTAACAATCAATATCCAATGCTGACTAATGTATAGGTGCCTTGAAAGCTCATGTTTTCGTGTCTTTCTCTTCGATGGTTTGAAAAGATTTTCCAGGATATATTGCGCCAATATGACAGGCACGGAAGGCCGTTAATAGCCGACGGACGATAAATTTCCCATTATTCATCCCGAATCCTGAATCTCCCATTAGTTTGGGAGAGTAAAGGGAAAAAAATATAATATACCGTGCTGATGGGAAATTACGCAACGAGAGAGGACGAAATAATCATGAACGTTCAGACAGATTGATGACCTACTCAAAGCGCTCATGTTCAGCCAGTTTTTTATTTCTTCATTTATTTCATTTTCGAGTAGTCTATGTCGGTAAAGAACAAAATATTTTATTCCTTTAAAATTCCTTGGAATTCTCTAAAATCACTTACAATTAGTTTCTATGAAAAGCGGGAAATGACAGCTACCCTATTTATACGATAATAATGACAAAAAGCCATAATTTCGTAAAAGCAGTCTGTGCATGTATTGAATTCACTCTCCTCTGATACATGAGAGAAAAGAATGATTATTATCCTCATCATGTCAATTCGCAGGAGTCAGGTTTAATATCTAGGGACATGGTATATGTATACGAAGTGAGGAAGGGACGACAAAAATTACACGTTTATCTCAGTTACACTTAATCCACCCCATGGATCCGGATTCATATTCACACCGCCAATTTCCCTGTTGTACCCTTAAGCCTACATCCATCGGTCGTGTGGTCTACATTCTATAGAGTTTCCTATTAAAGGAAACCGACGGCTGCACCAGATGTCACAGGGAGACAGCGTGACTAAAGTCGTTATCGTGTGAAATACATCTGCTGGCAAGCGAAAAGCAGTCCGACAACTGACTTTGCCAACGAAACATTAACCACCACCCATGGAATTATAGAGAATTAGGGGGTTCGTGTTCGATTGAGGCAATTTGTTTGAAAGTGGGTGACCTCCAATATGGAAATCATGTCATGGAGATCGAACACGTCTTTTCAAAAGAAACGATGAATTGGTCCAATTAGGAAATTGCGGTCGATTCTCTTGATTATGGGTTTGATGATATAGAAACCCGACACTGCAGCAGCGATACATATAATTTTAATTAGATCAGATATGGTTTTTTTTCTTTCTCTTGGAATTTTTATTATTGTCATCATTTTTTATATTATTATGTACTTATTACCTGTTCTACAATAACACGGAATCCGAAACATAATGAAATTGTTCGCATTGCTGATAATAATTTTCCACCATGAAAAGTTAAAAGTTATGTTATACATATTCTGAATTTATAATATTTTCAAAATTACAAAAATTTGAAATGTCTTTCTTCACTGAACATCTGAATTAGGGATTTCGCATCGATAATTACTATTTAAAGCAAAAAAGTAAATTAGATTCACCTAGTCATTCAGTAATGAAACAGCAAATGAGACAGTATTTGCATTTCCATTAGCACTTAATAGAGTATTTTTAGTGATGTTAAAATGACATAGGAAAAGCTTCTTGTTGACTTTAGCTATATATACCATATATAATCAGCTTAATAAGGACGTTAGCTGATTGTTTATTATTTCTTTGTCTCTATTTCAAATGTGGGCGATTGTATAATAAAATCCCCTTCGGCATGTTTCAAATAAACAGTTAAATTTCCGGTTGGAAACCACATCATTAGCCACAAAGTTTGCTTCTTCAATTTGCTGATGCTTTTGTTTTCTTCTAACAATTAGCTGTGCAGTGAATGTGCCAAATATAGAATGACAAAAGATAATTTACTTTACTGCAAATGAGCAACATGGAAATTGGGTAAGAATTGCTCAAACTTTTGTCTGGGTCCTCTGATTAAAATTGATTGTGTATTTATAATATGACAATAATATGATAATCTAACAATTCTCTATACATATCTCACAAATTAAATATTGTAAATCTTCTTATCATTAGAAAGACGTTGAAATTAGATCGAAAATAAATTCTCACTATCACGAAATTTGAAGCTATGCACATATTCTCTTCTCACTTATTGACTCGCCTATTGGTTGGATTTGTATTTGCCGCCTGTATTTTAGAATCGAGATCATGCAGGGCTACCAACTGATTTTAGGGAATTTTAAAGGGATTTTGAAACAATTCAAAAGAGTTTCAAGATTTTAAATTATTTTCAAAATATTTTTAAAGTATATCCAGGGATTTGTAATAATACTACAAATTTTAAAGATTTTTGAAAGAATATCAAAAGATTTAAGAATTTTCAAGATTTTAAGTGATTTTAAAAAATTTCAAAATAATTTAAAAGAGTTTCGACATTTCCAAGTAATTTGAAATTTGTTGAAATCTTTTGAATTCATTGAAATATTTTTAAATATCTTGAAATCTTTTGCGATTTTTGATTGTTTTTTATTCTTTTTGAATTCATTTTTTATCCCTAAAATTATACAATCACTTCGACAGTTTATAGAAGTAGTTTTTATTACAGGATTTTTTTTGAGAATAAAATCAAGTTAGTGAAAAATAGGATATTTTAACATAAGATTCTATCTTAAAAAAAAGTGATGTTACCATATATCGAACACACTGTTATCAAATATCTCGAAAATATCGAGCATTTCGATTTTAGAGACATTAAGTTATTTCACGATATTTCCAGAAATTTTATGAAATTTTAAAGGATTTTAAGATATATTTTATGGGATATTAAGTTATTTTAAAGACTTTTAAGGGATATTGCGAAATTGAATGAAATTTTAAGTAATTTTAAGAGATTTTACGATATTTCATAGAATATTAAGGTATTTTAAGAAATTAAGGATTTCAATCGATTTATGAGATTTCATTGGATTTTTAGGAATTTTAAGGAATTTCATGAGATTTCATATGAGATTTTATGTAATTTTATGGGTTTTAATGATATTTTTGGAGATTCTAAGTAATTTTAAGGGATTCTAAGATATTTTATGACATTAAGTAATTTTAAGGACTTTTATTTTCATAAATTATAAGGGATTTTGTAAGATTTTATTGCATTTTCAAGAATTTTGAAGAATTGAATTAGATTTCTTGGAATTTGGAGTAATTTTAAGAGATTTAATGAGACTTCATGGGTTTTTGAGTAATTTTAAGTAATTTTAAGAAATATCAAAAGATTTTGCGAAACTTAAAGGAATTTTATAAGATTTCATAGGATTTCAAGTACATAATATTAAGGGATTTCATGAGATTTCATGGGATTTTATATAATTTTATGGGTTTTGATGATATTTTTGGGGATTCTAAGTAATTTTAAGAACTTTTATTTTCTGAAATTTGAAGGTATTTGGTGAGATTTCATTGGGTTTTCAAGAATATTTTAGAGTGTATATTTAATAAGATTTCATGGAATTTTGATTAACTTTAAGAGATTTAATGAGACTTCATGGGTTTTTGAGTAATTTTAAATAATTTTGAGAAATATCAAGTGATTTTGCGAAACTTTAAGGAATTTTATAAGATTTCACATATTAAGGGATATAAGGATAAGTTGTGGAATTTTCAGCAATTTTTGAAGGAATATCAAGTAATTTTACGAAAGTTAAAGGAATGTCACCAGATTTTAAAGAATGTTAAATGGATTTTAAAGAATTTTATGAAACTTATAAAACTTATGAAACTTTATAAATTAGAAAAAGAATTACAAGTTCTTATATTTCAAAAATTATAAATTCTCAATTATTTTGTACACTTTAGAAATCCCTAAAAATATTTCAAAATCGTTTGATTTGAAATTGTTTATTTAGAATCCTCTGAACCTTTTAAGCAAAAGTTGTGCAAAAATGAGGAATTAATCGCGCGGATCATAGTTACTAGATTTTTAAAAATAATAAACATAAATTATTAACAAAAATGTGCGCTCACAGAAAAACACTTATCTCATTTTGAGAAATTTTTGTCTCATTTTGAGAACTTTTTGTCTCCTTTTGAGAAAAAACTTCGCGTGCTGTAGCACGCGAATGAAAACCTAGTAAAATAAAAATTCCCACGAGAACATCATCACATGTGATTATCAGAACTTAGAACTTGATGAGAAATCCAATTTCATTTCTCCCACGTGGCTATCAATATTTCATGGCAACAATTCACTTTTCATCATCCTTTCCTCATTCTCACCCTTGACAGACGAAACAAAAGAGAGGGAAATTTCTCGCTAAGTTATATATGTTATCTGCCATTATTATATCACGAAAACGGCATTTTTGGTGGAAGAATTCATCTCAGTAGTATGTTCTTGCATAGCAAAGAACGTAGAAGATATTAGTTCAAATAGAAATCAAAAGCAGCTCTTTCATCAATTTCCTTCTTCGATACTTTGCTCTGAAGCTCACATTGTGAAAGAAGATCCTTTGGGAGGATGTACACGGTTCATTAGCTCATCTACTGCGAGCTTCTGTCTGTCTGTCTGTCTGTTTTTCTGTCTGTGTGTATATCTACTCTTTCACTTTTGCCTATATTTTTTACTTCGCTCCGATTAAATAGGAGTTTCGTAATCATGATTCTTCCATTGGTTGATTAACCAGCTGGTAATCTCGGCAACTCTTCGGCAGGTGGCAATTCGATCTGTATAGAGAACCTACTAGTTACGTAGGTGAAATCACAGAGAGTTGTCTAATTCGCCTCCATTCTGATTATATCTTTTATATTTCTCTATACACAATGTGCATTTGATTAAAGAAAATAATTCCTTTCTGCTCTCTAAAAAGGAGAAGGTTTCAAAATTCAAACGAAACAAATTACATCTATTAACAAAGATATTCCCTGAGTTATATGTAGAATAAAATTAATAAAAACTTTTTTTGTCTGTTTCAGGTAAGCACAGAAGACCGAATTTCATAAATGCATAATGAAAGTTTATAAATGCTAGTGTAATAAGAGGAGATGGATATTGGTGGAGCGTCTCTATGACCTCAAGACGATATTTTAGACGAATAAATCCAAACTTTCATATCCAGTTCACCCATTGGTGAGAGGTGAGCTCTTAAATTTTCTTAATGTGGCGCGCTTTTATTCTACTGATTGTAAGCGTACAGAATTTTCCTTTTCATGACGAGAATTGATTTAGGATTTTAATGATTAAAAATACATTAAATTGATTTAATCAATTTAATGATTGAAAATTATTTAAAATGATTTAATGATTAAAAATGATTTATTGATTAAAATTCAAAATTCAAACAATTGATTTTGTATTTTAAGATTTATTTCCAATTAAAATACCATATTTTGAACCTTAAGCGTATTACACTCAACTCAAGAGTTTAATATACTAAAAGGTTGAGGCATCAGTTAAACTCTGGATAACTCTAAGCTTTAGCTGAAAGTTTTCATCTCTTATCAGTCTCTCACTCTAATCAATAATTGCAAATCGATTCCCTCCGAATCAACGATATATCACGTCTAAGTAAGTGCTTTAAAAGTTACTCAGGGTTAATGGTTGCTTGATCAGATCACTAGTTAATCACTGTTTACAAAATCCCGAAAAAATAATTCCCGAAAATTTTAATTCCTGAAAACTTAAATTATCGAAATTTCAAATTCCCGAACAAAAATAATATTACCGAAACTTCAAATTCCCGAAAATGTAAATTATCCGAAATTTCAAAATCCCGAAAATTCAAATTACCGAAAATTCAAAATCCCGAATGTATAAACATCCCGAAAATTCAAATTCCCGAAAATATAAATTATTCGAAATATCAAAATCCCAAAAATTCAAAATCCCGAATTTGTATAAATATCCCGAAAATTCAAATTCTCAAAAATTCAAATTCCCGAAATTTCAAATTCCAGAACAAAAATAATATTACCGAAAATTCAAATTACCGAAACTTCAAAATCTCGAAAATTCAATTTCCGGAAAATTCAAATTCTCGAAAATTCAAATTCCCGAAAATTCAAAATCCCGGAAAATTAAAAATCTCGAAAATTCAAATTCCCGAAAATCTAAATTATCCAATATTTCAAAATCCCGAAAATTCAAATTCTACTCTCTAAACTTGAATCAGTGAAATTTCACTGATTCCCAGTCAAATTCCACTGATTTTCAGTGACTCTTTTCTCACGATTTTAATCAGTGAAATATCTACTGGAAATCAGTGAATTTTCACTGAATGAAATCGTGAGAAAAGAGTCACTGAAAATCAGTGAAATTTCACTGATTCAATTTTAGAGAGTAGAAAATTCAAAATCCCGAAAATTAAAATTCCCGAAAATATAAATTATTCGAAAAATCAAATTCCCAAAAATTCAAATTCCCGAAATTTCAAATTCCAGAACAAAAATAATATTACCGACAATTCAAATTACCGAAACTTTAAATTCTCGAAAATTCAATTTCCCGAAAATGTAAATTATTCGAAATATCAAAATCCCGAAAATTAAAATTTTAGAAAATTCAAAATTCCGAATGTATAAATATCCCGAAAAT
>CAJFCP010000150.1:601041-633896 GCA_904066005.1 Synergus itoensis | reverse complement strand
ATTTTCGGGATATTTATACATTCGGAATTTTGAATTTTCTAAAATTTGAATTTTCGAGATTTTGAAATTTCGAATAATTTACATTTTTGGGAAATTGAATTTTCGCGAATTTGAAGTTTCGGTAAATTTGAATTGTCGGTAATATTATTTTATATTTTGTATTATAATTTGAATTTTCGGAAATTATAGAATAAAGTGCACAATTTCAATTAGCTCATAAAAATGGCTTACGATTTTGTTATAAAATGTAAATCGTGCACAATGTTATGTAAAAAGTCGCTATCTCAAGTTCGGAAAGGATTCGTGAAATTTATGAGGCACTTATCCACGCGTGTGCATAAAACAACAGTCTAAGTGCGCTGAATGAATCTGTAAGTGAATAATTCACACTGCATATAAAATGACTCAACTTTATAACGTGCGTTGCTTATCGGACTAAGTAGAAAAAGTGAGAAACAGAGAAAGAGAGATGAACGATAGAGAGTAAATATCGTGACGAATTATTATGAATGAGTTGTATGAAAATCGTGCTCGAGAGATATCAGAAAAGAATGGCAGGATCTCTATCAGACATTTAACTCTGACTAACACCTGACCCCTGCTTCATTAAAAATTCTTTTTCGTCTCATTCCGCGGTAAGAATTGTAGGATACTAGGATCTAAATCGGGTTCTAACTAGTTTGTCCCACTTTTATTATGGCCTTGGCTAAAAAATCTAACTAGCCCCTAATTAATTCAATTAAGAATTATTGGATTATTGCATTTCCAGGCATTCTTTTCTAATAATTTAAAGAGATTTTCAAATAATTTTAAGGGATTTTAAGAGGTTTCTAGGAATTGAAAAGGATTAAAACAGATTTTTATGGTGTTTAAAAGATTTCGTGGAATTTTAAAGGATTTCATGAGATTTTTATGGTTTGTAAAAGATTTTGTCGAATTTTAAGGAATTTTAAGAAGTTTTCAAAAATTTTAAGAGATTTTTTACGTATTTTAAGGGATTTTAAAGTTTTTCGTGAAATTGAAAAGGATAAGAATTAAGAATTAGATTAATTAGGATTGAAAATTATAAGGTTGAATTAAGGATTAAGAATTTTAAGGAATTTTTAAATTTTTTAAATGATCTAAGGAATTTTAATATTTTTCATGGAATTTTAAAATCATGATTACCATATTATGACTTAAAGGATTTCAAGAGGCGTTTCCAACAATTTTATTTTCCTCCTTGAATCTTAAAGGATTTCAACAGGTTTCCAATTTTCAAGAGATTTTGACGCATTTTAAGAGGCTTTAAAATTCCTCGAGAATCTTATTAAATCCTTAAAATTCCTGAAAATTCGGTGAAATTGTATCAAATCCCTTGAAATTTATACAAATTCTTCAAAAGTTCAGAAAGTTTTGTAAATGGATTTGAAGAAACTTATTAAGAATAATTTAAAGAAATTTTGAAGTTTTTAAAATGATCTAAGTAATTTTAAAATTCCTTCTTGAATTTTAAATGATTTCAACATTTCCAATAATTTCAAGAGATTTTGACGCATTTGAACGGACTTGAAAGTTTCTCGTGGAATTTAATAATATTTCAATAGATTTTCAAAAAAATTTGGTGGAATTTTGAAAGATTACATGAAATTTTAAGATATTTTTTTAAGAATTTTAAAAGAATTAGTGAAACTAAGGGATTTCATGAAATATTAGCGGAGGGATTTCATGTAATTTTAAGAATTTTCTAGGAATGTCAAGAAATTTCAAGGAATTTTAAGAGATTTCCAAGATTGTGAATTTTACAGATTTTTCGAATTTCAAGTGACTTGAAGTAATTTTAAGTATTTTTAATGTTTGTCGTGAAATTTTAAAGAATTTGAAGAGGTTTTTATATTTTAAAAAAATTCCGTGGAATTTTAGGGGATTTCAAAATATTTAAAGTGAAATACGAAATTTTTGAAAAAAAAAATCCAATATCATTATTATTGAAAATTTATTCACATATTTAATACTTTTCTGTCAGGGAAATTTGTCTGAAAGTCAAGGAAATGTCAGGGAAATTGAAAAATTGAATCTTGTGTCCTCCTTGTTAATTTCCACCCCCGTTTGAAATCATCAGATCACTTTCTGTCCTAGTGAATATATCAATTTCTGGACTATTTGTCCTCAACTCTGACGCCCTTTTGATCTACTAGATTGACCCTTTTAACTCCCAAGTTCACATAAAATAACGCACTAAACGTGATATAAAAGGCGCATTAGGTTTTCGTGGCTCTTTATACCTACCCTTTAAAGGAGGGTTTGAATGCGTGGTTGGAATATCACGAAAGCAAACTAGTACTTTAAAGGGGAACTACCATGGCAATCTTCCGTTTTTTAAATAAAAAACTAGCAGAAATGTTGGCCGGAATTTTAAGAGATGTTAAAATTATTTTAAAGAATTTCTAGGGATTTTAAAACAATTTAAAGAGATTTTATATGATCACTTGAATTCTTCGAAATCCTATAAAATTTCTTGAAAATCCTTGCATTCCTCTGATTTTTTTTAAACTTCTTTAAAGTCATTTAAAATCTTTCGAAATCTTTCGAAATTCGTAAAATCGATTGTAATCTCTTAAAATCCTTTAAATTCTCTAAAATCCCTTAAAATCTCTTAAAAATTCTTAAAGTTTTTGAATTTACTTTTAAATCTTTTGAAATCTCATGAAACCCCTTCAAACTCTGTCAAATCTTTTTAAAAAATTTTTTAAATAACTCGCTTAACATTTTTTAAAACCACTAAAAATGCCTTGAATTCAAAATTAACAATTTTTATGAAATCTCTTCAACTTCTTTAAAATTATTGAAAATCTTTCGCTCGAAATTCGTTAAAATCGATTGAAATCTCTTAACATTCTTTAATTTTTTTAAAATCCTTTGAAATCATTTTAAATTCTCTAGATTCACTACAAATCTCTTAAAACCTCGGATAATGCCGGTTAAATTCATTTTTTTTTTTTTTTTGATAATTTAAGAATCTTTTTAGCAATATTATAAGTCTATTAGGGGTAAAATTATATTTTATTATATGTGGAATTATTTGTCCGGTAGGACACATGAAATGGTTTAACGGTTCTTGTGAAAATCCTGAAACTTTTTTGAATTCTTTAAAAATCCCTTGAAATCCCTTAAAAACACTTGTAATATCTTGAAATCATTAAATTCTGCATTGTTTTAAAATCCCGTCAAATTCTTTAAAATTCGAAATTTCTGCAAATTCTTTAAAATTCTTTAAAACCTTTTAAAACGGTTTAAATCGCTTGCAATTCCTGAAAATCATTAAAAAGTCTTGAAATATGAAATCTCTTAAAAATCTTAAAACTTCATAGAATTCTTTAAAATTTCCTTGAAATTACTTTACTCTCCAAAATTGAATCAGTGGAAGTTCACTGATTTCCAGCAGATATTTTACTGATTAAAACTGAAATTCTTAAAAAATTATTTAAAAATTTAAAAAATACAGTTTTGAAACTAGAAACAATTTTAAAACATTGATTCATTTCCATTGAAAATAATTCTGTATGGAAAAAGCGACAGAAAAAACTTATAATGCCTGTTGACATTTTTAGTTGGAATAACATTTCTGGATAAAATAGAATTGGTAACAAATATTAAACAATTAACTCTCATTAAAAGAATAAATGCTCTAGTACGCTGTTTTTGAGTTATTTCTGATTAAATAAATCAACAGATGGAATTCTTAGCTCATGTTTTTCTTGACTCTCGGATGAATCATAGATATTTGTGTCGCGATTGACGATCAATCCTAATTTCCTATAGTGGAGGAGAAAATCAGAAAACACTTGCACATTTTGGACGGAAGCTGTCATTTCGTTGAAAGCCGGAGAATGTCTCATTCGAATGAATCACCCCCGATCTGACGACAGGACCTTTGTAAAATCTACACCCCTTAACATACATCATCTAGCGCCCTTCCTCTTGCGATGAAGTCTAATAATTTATGATTCCTCGTCACTATGCGCATCCATTATGCGATTTCGGGCCTGCTATTCTCATAACTTCGCTTTACCTTCAGTGTTTACGCCTTCGTTTCCTCCATAATTCAATCTCTAAATTCCTCCACAGTTCCTGAAGGAATTAGGGCACTTTAATTTAAATCAGTTTGACGCAAATGTATGCCAGTGGGAATAGTGATCATCGATCGCTTTCAAAAGCATGCAATCCCTTAAAATTTTATAATCCCAATGTACATTTTGTAAATTAAAAGTTTGTAAAATCACTTAATATTCCTGAAAATTACTTAAAATCCCATAAAGTCTTATTAAATCCATAAAATTCCCGAAAATCCAATGAAATCGCACCAAATCCCTTGAAATTTATACAAATTCCACAAAAGTTCAGAAAAATTTGTAAAATCCCTTCAAACTTCAAAATCCTATAAGATTTCCTGAAATTCCTTTAAATTTCGTAAAATCACATGATATTTATTAAAATTACTTAAAATCCCACGAAATCTCGTTAAAACCATTAAAATTCTTGAAAATATTCCAAGATTTGATGTATCAACTACACTTGCCTTGAAATTGACAATTTTATTTCTTGGACTTAAAATGATTGAATGTCAAATTGATATCCTGTAATATTTTGATCCTCTTTATATTTGAATATTATTAATTATCCCTGAAATGTTTTTCGCTCACTGTGGCGCGCTTTTAATATTGCTAGCATATTAATAATAATCTGTTTTTGACAGTGAAATATCTACTTTTGTGAAAATATATCAATTCACGATTTATCCTTTGAAAAAGTGTATATTAAAATTCCGCGTTCACAAAAAGTAAATAAAGTTTGGTCGAGGAGAGTATTCGGATTCAGCCACCGTAAATGAAAACCATCTTTCATTTTCTTTGACACGGAAGAGTTCATTAAGACCGATTCGCAATGAAATGAAATCTCGTCGAAGGATTCCTCGACGGTTTTCGATCGAACGTTAGTTTCTTCGTTTCACGAACAATGGAAAACTTCTCGACAAGGGGAGAGCAACGGCTGTCGCCTGAAAATCGTTGAAGAGCTGAGAATAAAAAAAAATAAAATAAAAAAAATAAAAAATTCTTACGATAAACAGTCCTCACGGAAGCAGTTCTTTCATATCACTGAGGTTAGATCCAAACGAAAGGAAGTCGAAAAGTGACGGATGAGCAATAAAGGGATCTTGATCCGAATTGTTTTTGCCCAGCTACAGACCATTGAATAAAAATATCTTGTCGGGAGACGATGAGATGTTATATTAAAATCGATAAATCAAACGACTGTATGGCTATATCTATGTATATAACTATATGTCTATGTATAAAACTGAATGTCTCTGTTTTAATATATATATCTTTATATGTGTGTGTATGTTCCAAAAAGGTGTCCATTGTCCACCATTCTTAAAATGTTTTTTAAAAAACTTTTAAATCCCTTATTAGGATCTTTAGTAATTCCTTAAAGTCATTTTAAATCTTTCGAAATCACTTAAAATATTTTAACATCTCTTCAAATTCCATAAAATCATAAAAAAATATCTTGAAATCCCTTGCAATTGATTACCCGTGGAGAAATTGCCCTATTTAGCCCTATTTAAAATAGCGCTAAATATTACGTTGTTATTGCAATATTATTTATTTTTATTATTTATTATTTATTTTTTAATTGCTTTAAAATATCGAAACTCCCCTGAATTCTTTTGAAATTCTTTAAAAATTCTTTAAAATCGCTTTACATTCTCTTTCAATCCTTTAAGAAATCTTTATATCTTTGAAATATTATAAAATCTCTTGAAATCTTTTAAGAGATCTTAAAATTTTTTATATTGTGCGAAATTTCTTGAAAATCCTTAAATTATTTGGTGCACTTTTAAAATCCTTTAAATTTCTGTAGTATCATTTAAAATCTCTGGAAATATCCAACAAACTTTTTTAATTGCTTTAGAATCTTGAAACTCCCCTGAATTCTTTTGAAATTCTTTAAAAATTCATTAAAAATTCTTTAAAATCGCTTTAAATTCTATTGAAATCCTTCAGGAAATCTTAATATCTTTGAAACCTTGTAACATTTCTTAAAATACTTTCAAATTTCCTAGAATTACTTGAAATTTCTAGAAATCCTCTTAAATTCCTTAAAATGACTTGAAATCTTTTGAAAATCTTTTAAAATTCTTTAATATCATTTAAAATTCCTTGAAATACGTAACAATATTTATAAATTATTCTAAAATCATAAAACTCCCTTGAATTATTTTTAAATTCTTTAAAAATGCCCTAAATTCACTTGTTGCAATTTAAAATTATTACTACCTCTTCTTTATAATAGGATTTTTGTTTTCCAAAAATAAACTGGTAAATTAATCAGTTATTATAAATAATGAATTCAGAATAGTTTTTTAATCTTGAATTCTTTTGAAATCTACTAAAATTCCTTATAATCACTTCACATCTCTTGAAATCCCTTGAAACCTCCCGAAATTGTTTTAAATTCTTTATATCCTTCTTAAATCTCCTAAAATCCTTCAAAATTCCTTAAAATCACTTAAAATCTAATAAAACTTAATGAAATCTCTGAAAAAAATTCTTTTGAGAATTATTTTTAAATGTCTTGAAAGTCCTTCAAAGTCTTCTCATCCCTTCTTATCTAATCTCTTAAAATCACTATAAACCTCTTGAAATCCTTCAATAATTCTTGAAATCTCGTAAAATATTTTTAAAATCTTTAAACTCCTTTTAAAATCCTTAAAACCCTTGAAATTCTTTAAACTCTCTTGAAATCTCTTGATATTCCATCAAGTCACTTGCAATTCTTTAAACTCTTTTGAAATCTCTTGAAATTCCATAAAATCACTTGAAATCTCTCATAATCCCATAAGACAAGGTCAGGTCAATGTCTGCTAGTGTATTATAAATACACCATGAGTCAAAAATGTAAGAATTGTAAAAATACGAGAATTACCTTGAAACACCCAGCATTTTGTCATTCTGTCGTCGACTTTTTTTATAATACTACGTGCTCCTACGATAAGAGAAATATTAAACATGCGGTTGTTAGATTTATTTGCATAACAGAAGAGCAAACAGGGGCAAGGCGGTTTTGGATGGGGTTGAAGGCCCAAACGGTTTGGTGTTACGGGGTGTTACCCAAACACGACACTAATACGATACCATGCTGGTTCTTTTGAGTGACGGGACTAAAAACTGGTTGCTTGTTTCCGCATGGGTTTTTGGGGCGCTGAGCTCAAATTTGATCCCCAAGTGTACTCACCGCAACGCCTTTTGTGTTACTATGTATACCAGACGTGGCTTCTGTGGTAAACCTTGCACAAATGAATCTAAATAGTTTACCAAGGGAGTCCCTCTCACTCTCAGTCCTGCCACCCTTAAGACTTTGCATTTCGCCACTTGTCAATATGCGAGCCAAAAAACAAACAAGAATTTAGGGAATTAAGTGCAAAAAGTGAACATCTGCGTTCAGGGCAAGGCAAACAATTTATACTTGTTATGAAAATTTTTAATAGAGGATGAATAGAGTAGAGGATGAAACAGTAAATTAATTTATGGTAAAATGTATTATATTTTTAAAAATTTATTCACGCTGATGGGAAACGAGTATGGGATTTAAAAAGATACCCCCTATGTCGTAGAGAATTTCGATATAGGATTCATCTTTAATCAAATTTGTTTTTACCAGATCTGCACATTGAAAATGCTGCGGGCGTTAATTCATTCGACCCTTACCTTCAGTGCATCTCTGGAATGTTCCCACCTCGTTTTCTCTCCCCATAGATCTCATCCTTTGTCCGTTAATTACACACGCTTACCCAGTTATCGAATTCCCATGGAATTGGACCTGAAATCGATTTAAGTCGATTTTTTTCCCTAGGACTTCTACTGACATGTCCACTTATCTTATTTGGCGATTTTCACGCGACATCTGATTTTCATTCCTATTGGTTTACGTTTATTACATAGGAATAGGTTTACATTCTTTCTATTCGACAGTTAAATTTACTTTTTAGCAAATATTAGAAAGAAACCTTAAATTTTAAATTTAATTTAAAAATTTAGAGATTCTTTTCAAAAGTTCCCATATGGGAAACTGCCAAATGCCCTGGAATTTTCGCAGAGGAGAGAAACGAGCAAAGTGCCAAGTAAAATGGTTTCGTGAAGCGTAAAGCACCACCAAAGTCAAACAAAACAACCCTGAGAAGAAAACACTGCTAGCTAGTCTAACCGACCGGATGCCATAATTAATATTCAGGTATTAACTCTTGTGTCTGTGCCCTCTTCCCTCCCAATTCACTCCCTCACCACAGTTTCTCTAAGCAGCGTTCGTCCTGTGGCTGGGGAGGATATTGAGGGGCTTTTTATTTTCTCGTGTAATAAATTTGCATTTCATTCTCGCAACAACGTTTTGTTAAACGTTACTGCCGAGTAGCTGCCAGCCAACTCAGTCGCGTGGAAAAATAAGTCCTGCAGAAACAATGGTGTATGATTTTAATTTACTTTGTCGAATTTTTGATATTTATTTACGTTTTACGGTGCCAAGTGCAGGCAATTCAAAATCTACAGCTTCAATTTTGTATTCAAAACGTGATGTCCCTAAAGTTTGAAAAGTTTGAAAGAGATATGAAAAGAATATAATGTTCCAGGAATTTTTCTAGAGATTTCACAAGATTTCATCACATCTTAAGTGACTTGAAGGAATTTTAAGAGATTTCAAATTTCAAGTGATGTCGAGTGATTATAAGAAATCTGTGTAATTTCTTTATGAAATCTTGATATTGTTGAAATCTTGTAAAAATTCTCAAAATCCTTTTAAATTCCCCAAAACACTATAGTAATTTTAAGAAAGAAGGATTTGTGATTTTAATGTGGAGGAAATCAAATAAAATCCCTTAAAATACCTTAGAATTATTTGAAATTCTTGAAAATGTTTCAAACCTTCTGTAAATGTCTTAACATTTTGAAATGTCTTGAAATCTCTTAAAATTCCTTTAAATTCGTTCAAATTTGTTAAAATCTGTTAAAGTATCTTAAAATCTTGTGGAATCCTTTTAAATACCCCAAAATCACGTGAAATCTCCTCAAATTCTCTAAAATCTCTTAAAATCTTTTAAGAGATCTTAACATTTTAAAAATCTTACGAAATTTCTTGCAAATCCTTAAATTCTTTGGTGCAATTTTACAATCTTTTAAATTTCTGTAGATATCATTTCAAATCTCTGGAAATATCCAACAAACTTTTTTAATTGCTTTAGAATCTTGAAATTCCCTTGAATTATTTTGAAATTCTTTGAAAATTATTTCAAATAGATTCGAATTCTATTAAAATCTTGAATCCCTTGAATTCTTTTGAAATTCTTTAAAACTTCTTTAAAATCGCTTTAAATTCTCTTGAAATCCTTCAGGAAATCTTGATATCGTTGAAATCTTGTAAAAATTCTCGAAATCCTTTTACAATTCTCAAAATCACTTGAGATCTCCTCAAATTCTCTAAAATTTCTTGAAATCTTTTAAGAGATCTTAAAATTTTAAAAATCTTGCGAAATTTCTTGCAAATCCTTAAATTCTTTGGTGCACTTTTAAAATCTTTTAAATTTCTGTAGATATCATTTCAAATCTCTTGAAATACCAAATACAATTTTTTAATTGCTTTAAAATTTTAAAATTCCCTTGAATTATTTTGAAATTCTTTAAAAATTCTTTAAAATCGATTCGAATTCTATTGAAATCTTGTAAAATCTCTTGAAATCTCTTTAACTTCCCTAAAATCACTTGAAATCTCTTCAAATTCTCTAAAATCTCCTGAAATCTTTTAAAAGATCTTAAAATTTTTTAAATCTAGAAAATTTTATGAAAATCCTTAAATTCTTTGGTTTACTTTTAAAATCCTTTAAATTTCTGCAGTATCATTTAAAATCTCTTGAAATACCGAACAAAATTTTTTATTTGCTTGGAAATCTTGAAACTCCTCCTGAATTCTTTTGAAATTCTTTAAAAACCCTTTAAAATCGCTTTAAATTCTCTTGAAATCCTTCAGGAAACCTTGATATCGTTGAAATTTCGAATTACTTGAAATTTCTTGAAGTCCTCTTAAATTCCTTAAAATTATCGAATTTTGTGTTATTTATTTACGGTGCCAAGTGCAGGCAATTCAAAATCTGCAGCAGAATATAATGTTCCAGAAATTTCTATAGATTTAAGAGATTTAAAGTGATGTCAAGTGATTATAAAGAATTTCAACGGATTTCTTAAGAATTCAACAGAGTTTAAAGATTTTCAAGAGATTTCAAAACACTAGTAATTTTAAGGTAGAAAGGATTTGTGATTCTAATGTGGAGGAAATCAAATAAAATCCCTTAAAATATCTTAGAATTATTATACTTGAAATTCTTTAAAATGTTTCAAATCTTTTGTAAATGTCTTAAAATTTTGAAATGTCTTTAAATCTCTTAAAATTCCTTCAAATTCGTTAAAATTAGTTAAAATCTGTTAAAGTATCTTAAAATCTTGTGAAATCCCTGAAAAAACCTTTTCATAACTTTTTTCAACCCCCTTAAAACTTCTTTTAAATCCCTATACAATCAATAAAAATCTCTAAGCATTCCTTGAAATTTTTTTAAATCCTTTAAAATCTTTTTATATCCAGTATCTCCCCTTGCCAGAAAGGCATGTTTTGAACTCGTAGATAGTAAAATTATATAAGATTACATAACTGTAAAAGGGTAAAATATTATTCATGAATATTTTTGAAACAATGTGTATTTGTGGTTTTGAATTTCGCACTAAGAAATAAAAGAATATGAGACACCGTTGTTATATCATGTCTTCAATTTTGAGAGGCTGACATTCGATACAATATGCCATAGGCGGCTACATTGTGTACGTATTTTGAACGACGAGGAGGCCCTAAATTTTGCATGTGAATGCAGTATATAGCACATAGGACGAGATGGTATTATCTGAGTTCATGATGTGCCCGACAATGGCGGATTTACTCGTTTCTATACTCACTATGGTCGCTTTATGCTTCTCCAAAATATCGTTCTCTCGAGACCTCGTCTTCCGTAAAACATTTCCTCCAGGGAAAGAAGCAGCGTTTTTCTCTAAGGCTTTCAATTTTTCATAGCTTCAAGATGAAAAATGTTGTACTTCATGAATATCAAACATGTATACCAAAAATGTTACACTCTCTGAGTCTGGATTGGTTAATAAGGACAAATTAAATGAATTGGTAGCTCTCACTGAAGGAAATTGTAGATACTTACTAATTTTGATTGAGAGAGCAAGAGATCAAAAACATTAAAAATTCCCGAAATTTTTGTATAAATTTAATTTTCAAAACTTTTCTTCAAAACATTTTCATTCAAAATTTCTTTTCAGAATTTTAGATGAGAAATTTTAAGACAAATTTTGAAACAAAATTGAATTTGAAACAAGACAGACATTTTGAACAAAAGTTTTGCAAATAAATTTTCAAACAAAAATTTCGGAGATTATTAATGACGGGATATTTTAATTTCGAAAATTTTCCGGAATTTAAAGTTACAATAACCGGGAAAACCCCGAGAATTTCATTTAGGGCCGGGAATTTTTTGTATTTTATTGAAAAATCGACTTTTTTCTACTTTATCTTCGTGTAATCTATTTCTATTTTCTCAAATTAAAAAAAAATTTTTTTTTCAAAAATCACAAAAAGGCAACTATAAACTGGTCGGAGGAAAAAAATTTGACCGGAAAAAGACTGGAGAAAACCGGGAAAACCCGGGACTTTCCAATTCCCTGATCACTAGGCACTCTGGTTTTTGATTGACTGGGAAAATTGAAAAACTTGCCCAGGAAAAACGGGGAAATGGCCGAAAATAATTTGAAATCGTCTGCCGAATCGCCATCCTAATTAATTTAAATTAATCTGATAAACTCAGCGAATTAGTATCTCTTTCATAATCCAGGGGCCAGGAAACAATCAATATTGTGTACATTGAGAACACGTAGCGGTCTTATCGCAGAATCATCGACGGCAGGTGTGGAGACGCCTCATTTGCAACAGTTTACCGTCCCATCCGTTTAGTGATTAATACTCCGCTTGTGCTGAAGACACCCTCTTTAACGAGAGGTAAATGTGAAAGCCCAACAACAACTTCCGGTTCGCGTGGTTTACATTCGCGAGTAGTCATCCGGAAGTAGTGAGAGGCACCCTCGTCAAGTAAACTTCATTCTTCATCGAGGACATATGTCCTCAACTTTTGTACTTGTGCGTATTTCTCACAATCGTGCAGTCGTCTAAACCCCAAAACGCTTCAGTGCAGAAAACCCCCATTTGGCAAAAGCCCCCCTGACATTGAAAAGCGCAAAGCCACCGAAAGCCGACTTTACGCCCGAATTATACGAGCATCACAACATTACCTTTGTAAAAAGCCATATGTTCTCTTTGCGGTTTTTAAATTCTCAAGCCGGGATGACAGTGCAAATTTTGAATGGCATTCCAGTCTATATATTCATTATTTGTGCAAGGGTTGGAAAATTAAATTAAGTCCTGAATTTTATTTAAAAGTTTTTATGTAAAAAATATTTTTTCAGACGCTTTGTAACATTTATTTTCTTTGGACTAGCAAATATGATCCACGCACGATTAATTTCTCATTTTTACATACATTTTCCTAAAAATATTCAGGGAATTCTAAACAATTTCATATCAAAGGATTTAACAATTTTTTAAGGGGGTTCAAAAGTATACAAAATAATTGAGAATTTATAATTTTTTAAATATAGAAATTTGCAATTCTTTGTCTAATTTCAGGAATTTTCCACATAAGTTTCATAAAATTCCTTAAAATCCCTTTAACTTCCTTCAAAAACTGGTGAAATTCCTTTAAATTACGTAAATTTAATTAAAATTACTTAAAATCTCATGTGATGTCATAAAACACCGTAAAATTCCTGACAATCCAATGAGAAACTATTTAAAATTCCGTGAAATTCCGTAAAATTCCTTGAATCTCTTAATAGTTTTAAATATTATTTAATATCCCATACAAGATCTCAAAATCTGTGAAAGGTCCTTAGAATTACTTAACATTCCATAAAATATCTTAAAATCCCTTTAACATCCTCCAAAATCTCATGAAATTCCTTTAAATTTCGTAAAATTCCTTGAATCTCTTAAAAGTCTTAAAAATGATTTAATATTTAATCTTAAAATTACTTAATATCCCATAAAATATCTTAAAATTCCTTTTACATCTTTCAAAATCTGGTGAAATTACTTTGACAGTGTCTAGCGGATCGGGAAACCGGGAAAAATCCGGGAATATTATTTAACCCGGAAAAACCCAGGAATTTCATTAAGAATCGGGAATTTTTTGTATGTTATCGAAAAATTGACTTTTTTCTCCTTTATCTTCTTTTTATTCCATTTCTACTTTATAAATTTTTTTTTAATTGACATTTTTTTTCAAAAATTACAAAAAGTTATCTATAAATTGTGGTCAGAGGAAAAAAAATTTTAATCGGGAGAAAACCGGGAAAACACCCGAAAATTTAAAATTACCTGCACTGTTCAAATTTCGTAAAATCACTTGATATTCTTTGATATTCCTTAAAATTCCACAATCTGTTGTTATGTCCCTTAAAATTACTTAAAATCCTATAAAATCCTTAAATCCTATGAAATCTTATGAAATTCCTTTAAGTTTCGTGAAATTCCTTGATGGTCCTTAAAATTACTTAAAATTACTCAAAAATCCATAGTCTCATTAAATCTCTTAAAATTCCATGAAATCTCACAATTTTCATTTTTTGGAAATTTTGAGTTGGCGTTGCCAACTTCCTGGACATTGAAATCTCATGAAATCTCATTAAATTATTTAAAATCCGAAAAAATCTCACAAAATCCCTTATACATAATTTCTGAAGATAAAAGTCCTTAAAATTACTTGATATCATAAAATATCTTAAAATCCCTTAAAATTACTTAGAATCTCTCAAAGTATCATCAAATCCCATAAAGTTACTCAAAATCCCCTAAAAATCCTAAAAATCCAATAAAATCTAGTAAATCCCTTGAAATCCCTAAGTCCTTAAAATAACTTAATAGATATCCTATGAGATATCGTAAAATCTCTTAAAATTACTCAAAATTTCGTGCAATTTCATAAAATCCCTTAAAATTACTTAATATTCCATAAAATATCTTAAAATCCCTTAAAATTTCATAAAACTCCTCGAAATACCGTGAAATCACTTAATATCAGGTTTTCGATAAAACATGTTCGATATTTTCGAAGTATTAGACAACAGTGTGTTCGATATATGGTAATATCACTTTCTAAAGTTAGAATATAAGTTCAAATTATAAGAATCAATTAAAAAAAAAACGGCGAGCCTAATTTAATTTTCAGCAATTAAATTTCGTAAACCTGTAAATTGAGACTATATATGTTGAACATGCAAAGCGAAACTCACAATTCCACGAAGAAATCAATACACGACTCGCACCTGTCGGAAATTTACATACGCTCTGTTATCGATGCCATGTGGTCCATGTTTAATGTGTACACCCTAACGTGCAACCCTAATAACCTTTCGCACCACTCAGAATTATAATTATGTTTCCTTGTCATGCATTGGCAATCCAATTATGTATCGACAAACACGCGAAGCTTGTTTATTCTGCGTTTAGACCGGAAGGAAAAGTACGGAGTTTCATCGCCCTTTTTTCCTTTCTTATTATATTATTATTGATCTATTTTTCTTTTAATTTATAAATTCAGAGTAAAACTTTCTACCACGCCACTTTTGTTGACTTCATCTTATTTAGAGATTTGATGCAGTAAATTTCTAAGGCAAAATGAGTTGAAGTTTGAATGTTTTCTAGAGAACAAGAGCCTTGGGAAACTTTAATACATAAAAGGAGTAAAAGTTGATCAGTTTCTAGATCGAGTTAGCCCGAGGTTTATAAAAGTGCATTGATCATCTTTTGACTCGCCTTTTGGTTTAAGCGTAAAACGACTCAAGCGAACGTTGCCTTTCTGAATTCAAGATGCAACTTAGGTATATTGAAGTGGAAATTTACGTCGGGCTAGACTCGAGGGGAAGATTTCGATGATGTCAGTCAGCAACTAACATGGGGCGGTATGCAAGGTGGTTCAAAAAGACAAAAAAAAAAAAGAAAATGCGAGTATTATCGTGCTAAGTAGCTATCTGGATGCGGACCAGCCCGATGTGATGCTGGAAGCGATTCTCATTTGTTTCCCCTTTTTAATCCAGCAACGAAAGCTTTCGGATTCGAGCTTCGTTTCCTTTATAAGCTTTCACATCAGATCCCGACGAGGAACTCCCAATCGTCTAGCGTTATTGAAACATCCTAGTTCTCTAATCAGGACTCCCAGATATCAAGATTTTTTAAAGGATTTCAAAAGATTTTAAACGATTTAAAGAAACTTCAAGGGATTTAAAAGAATCATAAAAAAATTTGCGAATTTTTTGCAATAGAAACTCGCAGGTCTGAAATTATCTTTACGTTGTAGAGGTTGTAGTTGATTTATTTGCAAGTGAAATAAAGTGATGATCCTTTAAAGAAATTGCTCTAAGAATATGGCAGAAATAAATTTCTACCTCCACATATGACATTTTTATTCATATTCATTTTTTCGTACAAAATTTTCATCGCATTCTTACAAATGATGAGAGCGAAGTTAATAAAAGAATGATATTCCTGAGAAGGTATACACTGAACTTTAACTGAGTACGTCAGAAAGATAGACAATATTTCACCGGAGTCGAGCAGAATTCCATATACATAATTCAAAAGGAAACTCATAGATTCAGAGTTTACTTTATCTTTCCCTTACAGTGAGATTGTTTTGAATCCAATGTTGACAAAATAATTGAACTTTGAATATTATTGAATTTAGTAGGTTCAATTTCGAATGCGATTTAACTATGGTAATGAGGAGGATTGTTATTAAAAGTCTCTCAGCAAATTCTCATTTTTTAGTATCGAAAAAATCTTTTATCTGATATCGTCTCGTATTTTTTTTATTTTGAATGATGAATTTTTCCTCTGTTCATAAAACTGGATAAAATGTTTGCGCCACTTTATTAGGGCTATAATTAGAAGACATAACTAGCGCCTAATTAGTCAGGGAAAGTCAGGGAAATGTTAAGGAAATGCGAATAGTTGTCAGGAAAAATAGAAATGGACATTTATATTAACTATGTTATTTTTATCGTATTGCATATATAGATTTTATAGTTAATTTATTAGGTTTTAGAAACTTTCCAAGGATTTCGAATGATTATAAAAAATTCCCAGGCATTCTTTGAAATTCTTTGGGTTTCTAATGATTTCAAGAGATTTTACGTTACTTTAACTATACTTTAACATTAATTTAACATTACTTTAACTATACTTTAACGTTACTTTAACATTATATTAACTATATTTTAACGATACTTTAACAATACTTTAACTATACCTTAACATTACTTAACTATTCCTTAAAATTACTTTAACTGTGCCTTAACATAACTTTAACAACTTCAATAATTTTAAAATATTTAGTGGATTTTTAAAGGTTTTTAATGTTCTTTATGGAATTTTAAAGAATTTCATGAGATTTTTATAATTTTTAAAACATTTTGTAGAATTTTATGGAATTACAAGAGGTTTTATAGAATTTTAAGAAGCTTTTAAAAAATTTAAAGAAATTTTGATATTTTTAAAATGATTTTGGAATTAAAAAAGATTTCGACAATTATTTTTTATTTTTAAAGGATTTTGTAAGGTTTTTGTTTCCAAGAAATGTTATTTATAGATTTTAATTTATTTTAGGGAATTTAAATGTACCTTATTGAATTTTAAAGAATTTCACGAGATATTAAAGTTCCTCGTGGAATTTTTAAATATTTCAAGAGATTTTTAAAAGATTTCGTGGAATTTTGAAGGATTGTAGGAAATTTTAAGAGATTTTTAGGAATTTCGTCGAAGTGATTTTAAATTTTAAAAGATTTAAAGTGATATTATACGAAATTGTTGAAAAATTTCAATAGTATTTTTACTGAAAATTTGTTCGCATTATTCATACTTTTCTGTCAGGGAAATTTGTCTGAAAATTAAGGAAAAGTCAGGAAAATGTCAAGGAAATGAAAAAATTGTATCTTATGTCCACCCTGTTATTGTTTATTAATATATACCTTTATGTTGGTTTTCCTTGTTCGTGTTAAAAGCAGACAATAAACCAACTCAAGAGTTTTTAGCGAAAATCGCCATGAAAAGACCCCCTTAACACAGGATTCAACCAAGTTAATTGCACCATCCTGAGTGACTCAGAGGTCTGCGGGTCATGGCTCGCAGAAATCTTCTCGACGCCAAAGGAAGTCGTTGTCTTAGTTTAGGGCTGGACAAAATTAAATTCTTTATCCTATCTTAGCGTCTGATTCTTGTTTATGTGAAGAAAGATATTTAATTAATGATTTAATAAAAAAAATGATATTTTTTATATCAAAATTATAGTACATATATAATGCTAGTCATATTTTGTATTCTTTTTATGATTGAACTACCAGTTTCTCAATTACTTGCGAAATTGCTGGTAAGAAGAAATAAAATAAAGAATAATGGCTTGTATTCCTGTAAGGTTGAAGTTTACGAACTCATAATAACTTCTTCCATCAGGAAGAATAGATAACATCATTTCAAGGTAGTTAGTTTTATCGATTGCAGTACAAGCTTCTCGAATTGAGATTACGATTTTTCTGAGTCTCGGTATCACTGTAACACTTTTTATTACATTTTTAATGGATAGTTCAATGAAATAACTATGCATAAATAATTTTTTAACCTTTGGGTAAACTGAAATGAGCTTTTAAAACTTATATTCTCATAATAAAGATGTCTAGAGAGCGGATTTTTATGTCTAAATTGCTTATTTACAATCCAATAATATTATATGTATAATAGAGAGAGAGTATCGATTTTAAACTGGTTTTTAAATTAAAATTTCAAAGTCCAAAGAAACCTTGAGAATTAAATTATTTGTTAGAAGATCGAGGAGGTTTAGATGTATCAAGGAATATTTTTTTTGTGGTTGCACGCAAGCAGTTGCAATTGCATAATACGTTGTGCGTAACTTACTCATGAACTTCATTCATGGTTGCGGAACAGGGAAACTCCTTCATTACAGTTAATGTTAAATCTTGACCTTGAAAAATACCGCATAAACAATTGTCCACCATATATGTTTTTTTTTTATTTATCTTCAATAACTTGATTTTAGTCAATAGATTTCAGAGGATATCAGGAGATTTAACAACTTTTAAAGAATTAAAACGTTTATGTTTTGAAATTTCTTAAAATCACTCAAAATCTCTTGAAATCTCTTGATATTTTTTTAAATCACTTATAATATCACTTTAAAATATCTTGAAATCCTTTAATATGTCTTGATATCTTTGAAATATTTTGAAATCTCTTTAAATTCCTTAAAATACTTGAATTATTTGAAATTCTGTTAAAATCCATTAACACTTTGTAGTATCATTTAAAATTCCTTAAAATGCTTTAGCTTATTTTCAAATTACTTAAGTAATTTGAAAATAATTCAAATAATAAAAATTCAATAATAAAAATTCAAATAATAAAAATTCAAAATAATTTCAAGATTTGTAATTACAAATCTTGAAATTATTTTGAATTTTTTTAAACCCCTTCAAATTCCTTTAAATCACTTGAAATCTATTGGAAATCCCTAAATTCTTTGAAATTCTGAAAATCGTTCGTATATAAGTTCTCGTTTTTTTACTTAAATTTATTGGTTTATTGTTCATATCTCATAAATAAATAAAGATAAAATGATTTTGGGAATTGGAGAAAATTGGAAAGAAAGAAAAATGGTTGGAAAATTGTGAAAAAAATATTTTTAAAAATTCGTCAGATTAGACGTCTGAAACCTGTTGCACATTTTGTCCTTTTATAATAGTAAATCGTTTGAAAGCTCACATCAGGGTTATTTGATAGATTTTACTATCGAAAGTTTCATCAATAGTTTGTGACAATAGCCCTATGGTCATGACTCGCTATATTAATAGCTCGTGCATGGCAAAGTACTTTGTAGTTATAGTGCAGCGTTCATGTACAATTTTGGAGGATGTACTGCATTATAGTCCAGTTATAGGCGAGTGTATTACTATTACTGCCTATGGCGTACTAACACGACAACAATTACACTCAGTTGGCAAATTGATACACAGATCTAAATTGTCTATCTTCAAGACGCAATTATTGATATCAAACCGGAGGTTTGTAGGAAACTATATACACTTGAACAAGTTAATCCCACTGAATTTCAGATTAGTATTTTATTTTATTTTTATTAGTAAAACTATATTTTTTTGAATGTATCTGCTATTATAATTTATCAAAATCGGTGTTTTTATTATTATACAAGGGGAAAGAAAGATTAAATATGGATGGAAAATTGATGGTATTAAATCGAGACTGATCGTAACTTAATATACGACTAGTATAATAAAACACAATTGGTGTTGGCTTTATTCATATATGCTCTTTAGTTTCGATCAAGTTTAATCAAACCGATATTAGCAATTCATTAATTCATTCTGTTCATCATAATTCTGGACACAGATTAATTTTGTTCATAGTTAAATCACACTTAAAAATTACAATTAGAAATGTATGTATGAAGTTAAATGTAAAGTATATGCAAATTAGACGTTTGTATATAAAATATACGTTATAAACATACTTATAAAAATGTATGTTTGCATATATCTTAAAGTTAATAAATCCTATCTTAGAAAAGTGGTGTAACGAAATATCTCGAAAATCTCGTATATATTGTTGTTTCAAACCTGATTGATTTTTTAATGACTTGAAGTTGTAAGAAAAAAAATACAAAATAATTGCAAACGTATTTGTTTGCTCGTCTTTTGAAATTTTACAAAAAGCCTTCGAAATGAAACCCTTTAAAATGTTTTGGAGTTATTTAAATATTGTGAAAGCTCTGGAAAATTCTTAAATTTTTTCATATTTCTTTAAAATAATCCTTTGAAGTTTTCTTAAATCATTAAAAATCTTTTGAAATCCGTTAGAAAATCTTGATATATTTGAAATCTGTTAAAATCCCTTAAAATCATTTTAAGTTACCTAAAATCCGTAAATAAATTTTCTTTCAACCCTTAAAATTTCACGAAATATCCTGAAATCCCTTAAAATTCTACGAAATCTTTTTAAAATCCTAAAGATCTTATGAATTTCGTAAAAATCACTTGAAAATCGTCAAATTCCATTTAAATTCCTAAAAGCTTCTTGAAATTCCTCTCTGAAAATGTCTCGAATATCTCGCATAATTATTAATTTATTCCTCACTAATGAACTTTAATACACATACGTAAAGATTTTCATTTACAAATGTATATAAAGTCATTTGCATATACATTATATTAAATTTCATTCAGATTTTCATAACCTACTAATTAACCTTTCCACTTTTTAATCATGTTTATAGAGAATGTCAAAAACATAATTTCTTCAAAAAACTTCAGAAAATTGTTGGGTATGGGTTCCATTTACAAATAGGTCGTCTTCGATCGTTCCAGTTCTACCAGAGGGCAACTTTTACATAGGAGGTTAACCTTTTAATGATAAGCTTCCTGCTCGCAAGTTTGTGGGTTTAAATTGTTGGACGTGCGAGGCAGGCATGACGTCAAACTTTCAGAAAGCTTTAGAGAAGGGAAAAAATTCTTCTAAAGTAACTCATCGATATACTTACGAGACCTACATTTTTTGATCATGAAATTTCATCTAAAATTAAAGATAAATCGAAGCAAAGTGTTGGAGTTTGGAACAGTAAAACAAGTGTTAAAAAATGTTTTCAAAAATGTGTTCAACAATTTGTTCAAAAACGAAATGCTTTTCCAATTTTATAATATTAATCATTTTCAAATTGTTTAAAGCTATATAAGTGAACTATTTAATAAGATTGAGTTCAAATGCTTAAAAATGCTTTAAAGTTTTTCTTTTCTAAGAGGAAAGTAAAATTGTAAAGCAATATTGGGAGAATAGATAAATGCAGCAAGGGTTGGGATTGTGACGTCACTCTGCGGCAACCCAGTTACAGCTTCGCACCACTATAGGTTACACTGCGGTAAAGAATAAAGCTGTGCTACCTTCAGCTAACCTCACATGTCCTTACGACTTAAAAAAAGGTCTGATTTCCTCAAACGTATTGTAAAGCAGAATAATAGTCCTCTTACACATTTTATGGACTGTGCAGTCCCAACCCTAGAAAAAGCACTAAGAGCAGAAAGGTACTTCGACATCTGACGGTAATTGTTTTTTAACATTTTTTAACAGGATTGCTACATTAAGGGGAAAAGCTTCACTTTTCCACTTGGTGAATTTTTAAAAAATAAATTCAACTAACATGACACTGAGAGAAATGTTTGGTTCGGACAACAAAACGTTTGGTTGCTATAGAAGCAAAAAAAATTTTTGCTTGTACCAACCAAATCTTGGTTCTTTCAAAAAACCTGTTGTTGGCACAACCAAAAATTTTTGTTACAACCAAAAATTGTTTGGTTGTGCCAACAACAGGTTTGTTGAAAGAACCAAGATTTGGTTGGCACAACCAAAAATTTTTGTTGCTTCTATAGCAACCAAATGTTTTGTTGTTCGAACCAAACATTTTTCTCAGTGGATGGATAATAATAACGTTTTGGAATAATAAAAAAAATGTGAGGTTTGAAATTCATGAAAGTTGATGAAGGGAATTTCATTCGAAGAGTAAAAATCCACGTCAAAAGGAAAGCCTTCTTCATTGTAGCGTTTGTTTGTGAAGTGTCAATTCCATTCGTATTCCTCTCGTAACGTTCAGATTATCCGTCTCTTTCGGGATTTGTCCGTCCTTCGTTGAACTTATCCCATGCCAACGCTGCCAATCCTCTTTTGATCCTATGGTTCCAATGCATAAGGCATTACGCCAGTTGGGATAATCCTTTATCGATTCTAACGCGATATTCTTTGAAAATATTTTCATTGCCAATGCCCAATTAAATTTAGGCACCCTCGTGTCAAGAATCCCGACTGGCGTCCATCCAGTCTTTTATAGTCTTTTATACTAGACTAAGAATGTTATCCGCGTGCTA
This sequence comes from Synergus itoensis, assembly GCA_904066005.1. Classification (NCBI taxonomy): domain Eukaryota; kingdom Metazoa; phylum Arthropoda; class Insecta; order Hymenoptera; family Cynipidae; genus Synergus; species Synergus itoensis. The sequence goes on along the minus strand of CAJFCP010000150.1, from coordinate 611,712 downwards.
AAGTGCGCCTTTGTCAATTTTCAAGAAATTTATGATCCTCGAGCGATTGATTTCAAGTTTTTGCACTCCTTTTGATAAAAAGATGCAGAAGATTCTAAACACGCACTGTAAAAAGTGTTTTCGGTAATTTTTCACAAAAATTTTTAGAATACTAATTTTTGCAAACTTTCTGGAATTTTTAGTGATTTTTTGTGATTTTTTCGCAAAATTTCCCAAGATTAGGAAAATTCTCTAAATGCTCTTCCCGTGTAGAAAATTCCAAACCTGGCCCAGATCGGTGATGAAACGCCCGGCCCGATCGGGCTCCGATCCGGCCAGGTTTGGCCAGGTCTGGGCCTGGTCGGGTCGTGTGTTTTATCCCCGGTCTGAAATCCCCCGATTTGGACCCGATCGGGGCCAGATACCCTAAATCTGGGCCCGTTCAGGGCCACAGCAAAATTTCTACTCGGGTTGAAAAGGGATTTTAATAGATTTTAAAGAATTTATGACATTTTATAGGATTTTAAATATTATAGTGAAATTTTAAGGAGTAAAATAACACAATTGATATTGTGTTATTTTTGGTGACAGAAGGGAAGGGTTTTTGTTTTTTTTTTTAATTACTCAAAAACTTTACCTCATTTATTATAGATTTAGAAATTTTTAAATTCAGAACCTTCAAGCAAATTTAACTAACTTACATAGAAAATTAAAAATTTTTTTCTAACAATTCCCAATATTTAATAGATATTTTTTAATTCAGAAAGATTTAGCGATTTAGGGAATATTTTATAATTTTTCCAATAAATTGCCAAAAGATTTAGAAAGATTCCCTAAAAAATTGTAGGTGTTGTTCAATTTTCTAAATTTTAGGAAATTTTTCCAGAAATCCCATGAAATCTCATTAAATCCTTTCAAATACCTAAAACTCCAATGAAATTTCGTGAAATCCCTTGAAATTCCTTAAAAGTTTTTAAAATCACTTAAAATTCCACAACATATCGTTGAATCTTTTAAGATTGCTCAAAATCTCATGAAATCTTTTAAAATTTCTGAAAATCTAATGAAATTTCGTAAAATTCCTTAAATACCTTAAAAGTCCTTAAAATTACAATATCTCGTAAAATATCGTCAAATTCATTAAAATTTCTGAAAATCCCCAAAAAATTTTGTAAAATCTTTTGAAATTTCTTAATGTTATTTAAAATCTCATGAAATCTCATTAAATCCCTTGAAATATCTGAAAATCCAATGGAATTTTTTGAAATTCCTTGAAAATACAATTTCTAAAATTACTTAAAATTACACAAAACATCGTTAAATTATTTAAAATTATTTAAAATCCCATGAAATCTTCTAAAATTGTTGAAAATCCAAATGGAATTTTGTAAAATTCCTTGAATCCCTTAAAAGTCCTTAAAATTACTTAATATCTCGTAAAATATCCAATTATCTCGTAAATATTCAATTAAATTTTGTGAAATCTCTTTAGGTCGTACAAAGTTTCTAAATTTACTTAAAATTACCCAAAATATCGTTAAATCATTTTAAATTATTTAAAATCCCGTTAAATACTTTCAATTACCTGAAAATTCATTGAAATTTCTTTAGATTTTGAGATTATTTTTTCCTTAGATTCTATAAAACCCCAATAACTGGACCAAAAAGCTTTAAGTGATTACTAGGAATTTTAATATTTTTTTCAGGATTTGACAGATTTTAAAAGATTAAAAAGAAGATTTTTTAAGTGATCTCAAAGAATTTCAAAATATTTCACAGGATTTTAAAGTATTTCAACATAGAAAATTTCAAGAAGTATCAGATTTTAAAGAATTCAGAAACATTTTCTATGTTTTCAAATTACCTAAAAATCTTGCAAGTCTTTTTGAAATTCCTTAAAATAATTTAAAAACTCTTGAAATCCATTCAAATGTCTTGATATATTAGAAATCCCTTAAAATACTTAAAAATATTTCTAAATTACTTAAAAATCCGAAAACTCTTCTGAATTCGAGATTACGAGAATCTGTTTTCGATATATAATCACAACCTCTTTTTTATGATAGAATAAAAGAATAAAACAAAGGAGTACTCGCACCTTCCATGTAAAACGATAAAGACATTGAAAAAGAAAAGATATTGTTTTTTAAAATGAGATGTAATTTAAAATTTATAAATTATCCTTTATGTAATATGCAAGTACTTATTGTGACGTAAATCCTTACGAAATCATGATAGTGACATTATATATGTACTTTAGAGAAAATGTCAAAACGGAGACAGAACTTTGAACCTTGAGAGTAAAATTCCCAAACTCAAAGTACCCAGAAGTGGAGTATTCCTCGAGTCTTTTGTTGCAAACAATCCCCCTTGAAGTATCTTTGCTACATCGGTGTTTCAAAGACGTCTATGTATTCTTACTTTTCATTCTTGTGCAACAAGAATAGTCTCTTCATTCAGAAATAATAGAGAGCTTAGAAAAACGTATAGAATGTGTCTTCTGACTTTTCCATTTCAAGGCAAGACGACTTATTCAGTTTGTATCGTGCAAAGAAATATTTAACAAAAAAAAAAACAGTTGTGCCCAATACAAAGAAAACAAAATGAATTTTCCAGAATTATAGGTACTTTTTGTTTCTCTGTGACACTTCTAACAGAGCAATTAATTAAACAATATCAGCATTATCCACTTTTTATATTATTTAATCTGAAGAGAACTAAAGTGATGATAATAACAAAATAACAAATTATAAAAAAATTTAATAACAATTAACAAATAATAATAATAACAAAATCTTGAATTTCGTTGTTGGTGGAAGGTAGAAATTGCGTGAAACTGGAGCCGAAGATATCGTGCTAGGGAACTTTCCAAAGCGAGCTTGGGGGGCATTTGGTTAACGCGTTAACTAAATGAACACTTGCGAAATCTCTAAGCGCTTCGCTAATTATGTCTTTAGTGCTTAGGGACAAAGAGCTCTCCAAATTTCCTAGTACTCTGAGGATTCCTAGAGCTATGCTCAAATATATTCAGTCGAAGGACTTAGTGATTTCACCACATTCACACAGCCTTTTCTGATCAATTCTGATTACACTCTACCCTTATTATTAAACTTATTATATTAATTTATAATAATGTGCGTAATTAGAAAAGTTTACAGTAACTTATAAATAAATAGCAGAAATTGATATTTCAAGAGATTCGGAACACACACAGATGGTTCAGTTTTGTATGTGTAGATACAGGTGAAATACTAAACAAAAATAAAAAGAGTTGAAAAAAAAAGTAATTGAAAAAGTTTGAAAAGGTGAAAAACTGAACACGAGACTTTTGTGTTTGTTGATTCTGATCTACCATCAGTTTCCTCGCACCAAGAGGCACTTCAAACTTTCCGATAGTTTCTGCTTTTCAAGTACACTTTTGCTTTCACTTGTTTACGGTCCCGATGTCTCATTGTTTGATTTTCAGAATTGTTGAATTTCTGCAAATTTCTACAGATTTCATTATGATTGTGTATCAGACTTTGCCACTTTACAAAACCAGCTCGTTAACAAATAAATTTTCCACTTTTCTATATCTTCTTTCTTTATTTTCTTATCAATTCATGCACGTGTAAATAAATAATTGCTTTTTACCATACATTTTTTCTATGTAATATTATTTTAAAATTTCTATTTAAAATTTTAAAATGCCTGAACACTAGATACCCTGAATTTTTGAAAAATAGAAACTTGTAATTCCTTGTCTAATTTTAGGAATCTCTGTAAGTTTAATAAAATTCCTTAAAATCTCTTTAACATCCATCAAAATCTGATCAAATTCCTTTAAATTTCGTAAAATTATTTGAAATTCATGGATATTCATTAAAATTACTTAAGATTACTCAAAATACAATTAAGTTTCATTGAAACACTTAAAATTCCTAAAAATCAACAGAAATTTCGGAAACTCTCTTGAATCCCTTCAAAATTCTTAAAATTACTTAATATCCCATCAAATATCTTAAAATCCCTTTAACATCCTTCAAAATCTGGTCAAATTCCTTTAAATTTCATGAAATGACCTGAAATTCTTGGATATTCATTAAAATTACTTAAAATTACTCAAGATACCATGAAGCTTCATTAAAACTCTGGAAATTCCTGAAAATCAACTGAAATTTCGTAAAATCCCTTGAATCCCTTCAAAATTCTTAAAATTACTTAAAATAACTCAAAACCCCATGAAGCTTCATTAAAATTCTGAAAATTTCTGAAAATGAACTGCAATTTAGGAAAATCCCTTGAATTCCTTAAAAATTCTTAAAATTACTTCATATCCCATAAAATATCTTAAAACCCCTTTAACATCCTTCAAAATCTAGTAAAATTCCTTTAAATATGACTGATTTTGATGATTCTCTTTTCAAGATTCCATTCATTAATTTCCAGTAGATTTTTCACTGATTAAAATCGTGAGAAAAGAATCACTGAAAATCAGTGGAATTTTATCTGGAATCAGTGAAACACTGATTCTTTACTGATTCAAGTTTAGAGAGATCGTTATATATCCTTTAAAATTACTTAAAATCCTATGAAATTTATGAAATTCCCTTAAGTCTTTAAAATAACTTAATATCCTATGAAATATCGTAAAATTTCTTAAAATAAAGTACTTAAAATTTCATGTAATTTTGTAAAATTCCTTAAAAATCCTTAAAATTATTAAAAATTTTATGAAAGTAACATTTAATTCAGTAAAAATCCACTGAGAATCATAATAGAAGTTAATTAGGAGTTAGTGAAATTTTACTGATTTTTCACTGATTCAAGTTTAGAGAGATCTTTATATCCCTTAAAATTACTTAAAATCCTATAAAGTCTTATGAAATTCCTTTAAGTTTCGTAAAGTCACTTGATCAGGGGCGGATCCAGACAAGGGCTTTGGGGGGGGCCACGAAATAATTACCCTTCCCCCTCCACCAAGTTTTTGTATTTATAAGCTGCGTGAAAATTTCAAATCTGGGCTTTTGGGGGGGGGCCAAGAAGCCGTGGCCCCCCCCCCTGGATCCGCCCATGCACTTGATACATTCCTCAAAACCCTATGAAGTTTCATTAAATCTCTTAAAATTACTAAAAATTCCATAAAACCTTATCAAATCTCTTAAAATTTCTGAAAAAAAAGTCCTTAAAATTATTTAATCTTCCAAATTTAATTCCTTAAACTTATTCACCATTCCATGAAATCTTACTAAATCTCTTGAAATATCTGAAAATCCAATGAAATTTTTTTGACAGCAATCGTTTTATTCTAAAGATAATTCTCAAATTCGATATATTCAGACACAATTCGCGCAATTTTCAACCAATCAGGTTTTCGATAACAATGCATCACTTTTCTAAGAAAGGAAAATCAGTGACTGACACTTCCGGTATCTTAATTCCTTGTTAGAAAACTGAATTCAATTCTCTTCGATCTTCCCTACTGGGATTTTCGCATAATTGAAAGAGCTGGGGATAAAAAGAGAAATGGGGAGGGTATCAGCTTCAGGAACAGGAATAGAGGTTCTGCTCCTAATGGTGGAAGGCGCAATCAGAACGATTTCAATATGTCTACTTTATTCACGTTCCGGAATCTTCTCCACCCCTTTGCCACTCTGCCTTGCTGGGTTTTCTGCACGACGAACAATGGTGGCATTTGGCCCTCTTCCAGAATCCTGACACTAGATCTCTCGTGCAAGAAACTTTTTACCAACTCAAACAGCACTTAACTCGTACAGTAATGCACAATAGAAATTCATGCGAGTTCTCCATCAGCCTATTCCATCAACAAAACCTCATGACATTGTGCTATGCTATTCTATTACAGTTGGGTGGAAAAGTCCTGTTATTGCGAACAGATATGACTCGTAAACATTTACTAGTCTCGCGGAATTCGTGTACTACGTTTTTTATCCAATCGCAGGAAACATTTTATCTGGAAACTCGTTTTAAATCGGTTTTAGTATCGGTTTTTCTTTCTCATAAAGGACACTGGGAAAACATAATACACATTTTTTTAGAACGTGATTAAAACAAGAAAGTAGATAGAAAAAACTGTAGTGTTATATACAATGTTAGAAATTTTTGCAATTTTAATATGCAAGAGAAATTTATGTATTTCTACTCTCTAAACTTGAATCAGTGAAATTTCACTGATTCCCAGTCAAATTCCACTGATTTTCAGTGACTCTTTTCTCACGATTTTAATTAGTGAAAAATCTATTGGAAATCAGTGAAAAGTCACTGAAATTTTCAGTAGTTTAGTGACGATTACTGAAAATTTCAGTGACTTTTCACTGATTCTCAGTGAATTTTCACTGAATGATATCTTGAAAAAAGAGTCACTAAAAATCAGTCAACTTTCACTGATTCAATTTTAGAGAGTAATAGAAATTTCTATTTCTAATTTTAGAGAGTCTAGAAATTTCCAAACCTGGCCCAGATCGGTGATGAAACACCCGGCCCGATTGGGCCCCGATCCGGCCAGGTTTGGCCAGGTCTGGGCTTGGTCGGGCCGTGTGTTTCATCCCCGGTTTGAAATCCCCCGATCTGGACCCGATAGGGGCCAGATTCCCCAATCTGGGCCCGATCGGGGCCACAGCAAAATTTCTACTCGAGTACATTTAAAAAAATCGATTTTGCTGTGGTCTTAAACCGTCTTAAATCGCAAAATAAAAAAAAAATCAATTACACCATAATTTTGAACTTTTTCTGGGTTCTTGAATTCTGAAAAAAACAACTCTCCAAAAACAACCCTTAAGTTCCAAAATCAACCTCAATTACAGAAATTCCATTTTTCAAACATTAAAGCATAAAGTATTTTTGGGCTTTTTTGAGCTCCTCAATTCCGCAAAAATAAACACTCCAAAAACAACCCTTAAGTTCCAAAATCAACCACAATCACAGAAATGCAATTTTTCAAAAATTGAAGCACCCAGTCATTTTGCGCTTGTTTTAGGCTCTTGATTCCCCTAAACGAAAGTTATTAAAAAACCACCCTTTATTTATCAAAAATCAACCCTAACAGAAAAAGTTTAATATTTTTTTTAATAAACCACACTATATCAGAGTTGGTATTTTTGAAAAGCCCAAAAATCAGAGATTCTTTTAACTTTGCCAAAAGTTGAAAAAGATTATTTTTCAGCAAAGTAATATTTGCGTGACAAAAGGGGGGTAGTTTTTGGCATCAAGGGATGAAGCCCAAAAGTTAATTTTGGGATATTGTAGTATCTGAGTAAAATTGAGAAATATAGTGTAGTTTATTTTAAAAAAATATTAAACTTTTTTGTAAGAGTTGATTTTTGATAAGTAAGGGTGGTTTTTTTTTATAACTTTCGTTTAGGGGAATCAATAGCCCAAAAAAGCGCAAAATTACTGTGATTAATTTTGGAAATTAAGGGTTGTTTTTGGAGTGTTTATTTTTGCGGAATTGAGGAGCTCAAAAAAGCACAAAAATACTGTGTGCTTCAATGTTTGAAAAATGGAATTTCTATAATTGGGGTTAATTTTGGTACTTAAGGGTTGTTTTTGGAGAGTTGCTTTTTTGGAAATTCAAGAGCCCAAAACAAGCCAAAAATTATGGTACAATTGATTTTTTTATTTTGCGATTTAAGACGTTTTAAGACCACAGGAAAATCGATTTTTTGAAAAATCCAAAGGAGCCCAAAATTTTTATTGGTGCCCAAAAAAAGCCCAAAAATATGAATTGATTTCAATGTATAACAATTCTATCCTTTCGGATTGAGTTCTAATAAAAAAAAGTGTTGATTTAAGCAACATTGAAGTCTATAGAGAAATAAAAAAAAAATAATGCTTTTCATCATTTTCTGATGATTTTGCTAATTGCTGGAAATTTTGCTTTTGTTAGAAAAGAATGCGTCAATTTAATCTTGCTGTCTTCGAAAACGTAAAAATATATAGAAGTGGCTATCTTTTCAGTGAACTCGTTCCCACACGTAATCCTTTTGAGAATCGCTCGCTCGCTCGCTGGGTTAGTGGGATTCGGCCGATTCGATTATGGAGATAGAGTCAAAAGCTAGGGTGTTCTTGCATTTTCACGTTCCTTTCTTTCTGTATACGTCTAAGAAGAAAAGAAAGCCGAAGTGTGTGTTCTTTTTTCGAAAATAAATATCACCCGAGAAACAGGAAGCAATCTCGGTCGGCTTAACAGAGCATGAACATTCCCATATCTGCAGAAGACGCAGAAAGAACGCTGCCTTTCTCAATCCACAGAATCCATTTCTGGGACTGGCAGAAATTACGTCGTCAACGAAAATGAAAGAGTGTCGAAAATTATACTTTACAAATTGAAATCGCTCGTCACATTTTCTTTTTTTACATAGAAGTCCATAGTACAAGAATTTGAGTTGTTTTTAAGTTTTTATAATTACTTACTATAATTTTCTGAATATTCTTCTCTTAAATTTTGTGATCGGCTTATTTTGAACTAAAGAACTTGCCCCAATATCAAGTAATACTTTAGATTCCTTAAAAGTCTTTAAAATGACTTAATATCCCATAAATTATTGTTAAATATCTTGAAACTACTTAAAATCTTATAAAATACCGACAAATCACTTAAAATTACTTAAAATTCCATGAAATTTCGTTAAAACCCTTAACATTTATGACACTCCAATGAAATTCGCCAAATTCGTTGAAATTTCTTAAATTTACTCATAAATTCTCATAAAATATTGTTAAATATCTGAAGTCACTTAAATTCACTTGAAATCTCTTGAAGTTCTTAAAATTATTTAAAATCCCTTTTGATCCTTTGGAAATTAGTAAAATCAATTATAATAATTTTAAATGCTTCAAAAATTCCTAAAAATCCATGAGTTCTTTAAAATTACTTAAAATTATTTTAAATCCATAAAACTCCATAAAAAACGTAAAAATTACTTCAAATCTCTTTAAATTCTTTAAAATGACCTTAAATTAAATAAATAACATAAAATGCTTATCCTTAACTTACTTTGTCTTTTAGAATTTCACAAATAACTTTCAAATTACTTAAATTCCCTTGAAATTCTTTGAAATGTCTTACAATTTTTTAGAATCACTTACCGCTTTTTTAAATTACTAAACTTCTGCAAAATCCCTTAAAAATCTGTAAAATCGCTTAAAATAACTTAAAATTCTTTAAAAATCCATGAATTCTTTAAAACCATTTAAAATTATTTTAAGTTTGTTGTAATTTCACAAAGAACTTATAAAAATGACTTATAAATCTTAACTTATAACTTTGAAATCCTTTTAAATGACATCAAATGGTTTATAATTCCTCAAAATTTTTCAAAATCACTAAAAAAATCTCTTGAAAATCTCTAAAATCACTTCAAAATCTCTTAAAATCCTTTAAAATCGCTCAAAATCCTTTAAAATCACTCAAAATCCCTTAAAATCACTAAAAATAATTCAATACAATTCGATACTAATTTAAGTGAATTCGAACGACTTCAAGTGACTTTAATTATTTATTTATATTATTATATATTTAATTATTTATTTATATTATTATATAATTATTCAGGAGATTTTACTAAATAATTAAAGTCACTTGAAGTCATTCGAATTCACTTAAATTAGTATCGAATTGAATTGAATTATTGTTAGTGATTTTAAGGGATTTTGAGTGATGTTAAAGGATTTTGAGCGACTTTAAAGGATTTTAAGAGATTTTTAAGTGATTTTAGAAATTTTCAAGAGATTTTAAGTGATTTTGAAAAATTTTGAGGAATTATAAACCATTTGATGTCATTTAAAAGGATAATAATTATATAATAGAATAAGTATCTGAAATAATTTGAATTCATATAAAGTTATATGAATTCAAATAAAAACAAATGAATTCACTTGAAGTCCATTTAAATCGACTTGAAATCCCTGGAATCTTCTTCCTGAAATCAGTGAAATCTTCTGAAATCATTGTAAATCCTGAAATATCTTAAAGTCAAAAATAATTGTACAATTATCGTTTGAATTTTCAATCCCATGGAAGAAGGGTTAAAAATTAATAAGATTCCTGAAAATTTTTCAAAGTAATGCAATAAATGCCTAGATTGAAATTGTCAAAAATTTTATTTGGAGGACCTACAGTTGTTTTGACTTAGCAATAGAAATCATGAAACGTTGTATCTTTTTTGTATTTGAATATTATATTAATAAACAATATTGCAAGTTGTTTATTAATAGGTATTGATGAAGTATATAAATTGTGAATAAGAACGGAAATGATGCGTCCTATGAAAAGCGGAACACATGACAACCGACAAAATTCATTCCAGCGTATTGCGACTCGACTTTGGAAAGAAAGCTTGCTCAAGGTATAGGTATACATATGTATACGAATTGCGGGTCTACGATCTGCAGTCTTCGCAGTTTTACTACACTCTGCTGAACTCAGACTCGATGAAGCAGCAAGAAAACTGCATGGTCCTTGTCCGGAAAATAGGTTACTCTCCCATATCATCAATTTTGTTTATTTTTTCTAAGTCAACTTGTACATTCAATGCATTTTCATACAGTTTTCCCATCTTGATTTCATCTTGCATTCTTTCTGCTGAATTATGAATAAATCTTAACCTACAATTGTTATAATAATTTGCATAAGAATCTCTCTCTAATTATTATCTTTCTAAATTGGAATCAATTATAATTTTTATTAATTTC
>CAJFCP010000150.1:534642-584028 GCA_904066005.1 Synergus itoensis | reverse complement strand
GTAAGTAAGTAAGTAAGTAAGTAAGTAAGTAAGTAAGTAAGTAAGTAAGTAAGAAAGTAAGTAAAAGTGAGAAGTTGGAATCCAAAGCATGAGGGTTTTGAAGAATTCTTGAGAGAGTAGTGGCTGTATAACATTTCAACCCCCCCTCGGCTTGTAAATAACACCTTCGCACCATCGAAGAGATCCATTTGTTCTCGCGCCATCTTTCTTGTTGCAGACAGGTTGTCTGTCCGTTATACGTAACATTATCTTTCGGGGTTCTCGTACAGTAGAGATGGTTCAGGTGTAAGTGCAGGTGCAATATTGACCTGTATATACCACGAAAGGGTAGTTTGGGGAGTATTTTCCAAAGTGCTTTACAGTCTACACAGCGGGCAATCTCATTTGAAGCTAGAAAAAAATTACCGTATCAAAAAAAATTGGTTTGGCCGTTAACCCGGATAACATCCTGAAAATCATACCGCAGGTTTTCCATCAAATTGTATAGAGTAATCAAAAACGATATCAGTTCTATTATTGTAGTGATTCCAATTATTTTAATCAGGGTGGCCACATGTCAGGGAAATCAGGGAAATGCGAGTAGTTGTCAGGGAAAATAGAAATTGACATTTATGCTAACTATGTTATTTTTGTCGTATTGCATAAATTTTATAGTTTATTTAACAGATTTTAGAAACTTTCTAATGATTTCGAAGGAATATAAAGAATTTCCAGGTATTCTTTGAAATTTTTTGAGTGTTTAGTGATTTTAAGAGATTTTCAATAATTTGAAAAGATTTTAAGAGGTATCTAGGAATTTAAAGGGATTATAAATATTTCTCGTGGAAGTTTAAAATATTTTAAAAGGCTTGTAAGAATTTTAAGAAATTTTGATTTTTTTAAAGTGATTTTAAGGGATTTGATTGAAATTTTAAAGGATCTCACAAGATTTTTATGATTTATAAAAGATTTTCAATAGGTTTTCAAGAATTTTAAGAAGCTTTCAAAAAATTTAAAGAAATTTTGACATTTTTAAAATGATTTTAAGAAACTCAAGTATTCCTCGTAGAATTAAAAAAAAATTCAGAAATTATTTTTGATTTTTAAATGATTTTGTGAGGTTTTTGTTTCCAAGAAACATTTCAAACAAGAAAAATTCCAAGAATTTTCATTTAGAGATTTTAATGCACTTTAGAGAATTTTAAAGACTTTTTACGAGATTTTTATGATTTTTAAAAGGTTTTGTAAAATAATTGTAAAGGATTTTATAGGATTTTAAATATTATAGGAATTTAAAGATGTTTATAGGAATTTTCAAAATATTTCAGCGAATTTTAAGGGATTTCAATAAGTTTCCAATAATTTTAAAAGATTTCGACGTATTTTTAAGAGATATCAAAGTTCCTTGTGGAATTTTGAAATATTTCAAGATATTTTTAGGAGTTTTAAAAGATTTTGAACTTTTTTTGAGGAATTCTAAAGGATTTTAAGAAGCTTGTAAAAGTTTTAAGTAATTTTGACATTTTAAAAATGATTTCAAGGAATTTGAATAGTCCTCATAGAATTAAAAAAAAAATTCAAGTCATTTTTGCTTTTTAAAATATTTTTATGAGATTTTTTATTTCAAAAGTTTTTTTTTTTAGAGATTTTAATACACTTTAAGGAATTTTAAAGAATTTCACGAGATTTTTATGATTTTTAAAAGATTTTGCAATATAATTGCAAATGATTTCATGGAATTTTAAGATATTTTGAAGTTTTTCGTCTAATTTAAAGTATTTCAAATGATTTTGAGGAATTTTTAAAAAATTAGTGAAAATTGAAGGGATTTCATGAAATTTTAACAAATTTGAAAGGATTTCGTCGAATTTGAAGATTTTTCTAGGAATTTCAAGAAATTTCAATGAATTTTAAGAGATTTCTAAGGTTGTCGTAAATTTGAGAGATTTTTATGAATTTTAAGTGTTATGAGGTGATTTGAAACTTCAAAAGATTTAAAGTAATATTATTACGAAACTTTTGAAAAATTTCAATAGTATTTTTACCGTAAAATTTGTCTGAAAGTCAGAGAAAATTTAGGGAAATGAAAAAATTGAATCTTGTGGCCACCCTGTTAAATTTTCAATAAAAATATTTACCCTTCATCCCTCCTCAAGGTTATTTTTATAGCAAGTAATCTTCACTCTGAAGTCCAGGAAAAGATTTTACACTTGTTTTTTTTTTCCTTATAATAAAATCTCTGAAATAATAATCGTTCAGGAGAAGAACATTTTTCCTCGACTGATCCAATAATCCAAGCTCGTAGTAAGCTCATCTCCTATGGGTGAAATGATGATAATCACCTGCGGATTATAAAAAGCCTTGACACGCTGCCACGTCAAGATAAAAAATCTGAATAAAAAATTATTATAAATTAATCTTCCATCCATTAAAGTATTATAAAAGTTCGGGATTCGTGAATATGGAAAAATTATGATTTTTTTTGAAAGTATCAGTAACTTTTTATAATCTCATAATAGGCAGTTTGCCCAGAAAACGTTATTGCAATTTAATATTCACATAATATGATCATACTGATCATTTTCCTATAAAAAGACACAAGGTGTCCCATAAGTAAACTATAATCTTAGAGTAGGAAATTTTCTTATCAGAAGTTTATAGACACTTAACTTACTCCCTTGAGAAATTGAATCTGCGTATAAGATCACCAAAGCATTTATGCAAATCCTAGGGTCTACGACAAGAATTTGAATAAACGTTCTACTGGTGTTCCTCTGATTCGATGGTTCTTAAGACTAATTTCACTAACGGAACTTTCCATAATTTTAACATAAAATTTTCTTAGCAAAAAATTAGAACGACTTTCGCAAAAACTCGGTCATTTTCCTAAGAATGAGCAAAAAGATTTTTCCTGGATTATTTGATTGCGGGATAAAGGAGAGTGAAATCCGCAATCAGAGTTCTGGTTCACAGCTGCGTAAATTTAATTATGTACGCGATGTAACAACAGGGAACGTCGTTCCACTGGCGACATTGTCATCATCCCTCCGTTTGATCATCGGGCGATTAAACATTTCCTTCGTCTAATCCGCTTGTACTACCAGATTCCCGCTGTATAAATTGCATTGGCCCAGAATTAAAGGATACCATTTTGAGATTGTAACTAAATTAGTAATAAAGTCTACCTAATACCTATCAGAGAAACTCTGAAATTATCGTCTGATAATATCTGATGAATTTTTTTTATTTTATTTTTTTTAACATTTACTGGATTGAGAATATCAAAAAGAAGTTCTCAAAACCATTTTATTTTATTTTTATTTACTAGAAAAAATTGACCTGGCGTTGCTCGGGATTTTAAGAGATTTCAAGGAATTTTAAAAGTATTTTAAGGGATTTCGTGGGATTTTAAAAAGTGTTCTAAAGAATTTTAAGAATTTTAAGTGATAAAATGACTTTGAAGGATTTAAAAAATTGCTAAAGAATTCTAAGAGATTTTTTTTTGATTTCACAGACTTTTATGAATTTTTAAAACAGGGGGGCGATTATGTAACTTTTCACGTTCACCTTCACGTTCACCTTCACGTTCACTTTTTGGTTTTCCACTTTTTGATTTTCACTTTTTCCAAATTCACGTGAATGTCAATTTTGACGTTTTAAACGTCATCAATGATATAAACTCCTCGTAGATGAATTAAAAGTTTTTCACGAAAACGACGAACAAGAAATAAATACGCGAGCCTCTTATAATTCATTGAGGACGTTTAAAACGTTAAAATTGACATTCACGTGAATTTGGAAAAAGTGAAAATCAAAAAGTGGAAAACCAAAAAGTGAACGTGAAGGTGAACGTGAAAGTGAACGTGAAGGTGAACGTGAAAACTTACATAATCGCCCCCCAGTTCATAAGAGTTATTAAAATGATTTTTCAGACATTTTTATCGATTTCACTAGATTTCAAGAGATTTCAAGGGTTTATAGGGAATTTTAATGGATTTCAAACGAATTCAAAAGATTTTCAACAAATTAAGATGATTATTATTTCAAGCCATTTATAATTATTTTAAGGAAGTTCAAGGAATTTGAGTAGATTTCAAGTTTCTAGTCATCTTAATTAATTCCATGGGATTTCGAAATATTTTTAACGATTTCAAGATGTTTTAAATAATTTTAAAAATGTAGTAGGGATTCTAGATGATTTACAATATTTTAAGAAATTAAAAAGAATCGAAAATATTTTAAGAGATTTACCCAAATTTTCTAGTTCTTTAAAATATTTTTTTTAAAGTTACAAATATAAAATTAAAAATTTAAAAGAAAATTTAATTTAAAAAGTTCGAAAACAGTTTCAAAATATCTTTCAAAAATCTCATAAAATTTCAGGAAAAGCTATCTTTTAACAATCATTATAGAATATCTTGAAAAACCCTCAAAATTTTTACAAAAATCTTCGAATTCTCTTAAACATTCTTTAAATCTTGTGAAATATGTGAAAAATCCTTTTGATAACTATTTTCAACTCTTTTAAAAATCCCTTTGAATCCTCAAAATTAATCAAAATCTCTTATAGCATCTGTGGACATTTTTTAAAATCTTTTAGCTTTTTTATCCCTTGAAATTCTTCAAAATTACTGTAAATCTCGTAAAATCCTTTTATAATTTTTCAAATCTTAAGAAATCTCTTGAAATCCCTTAAAATCCCGATCAACGCTGGATGAATGTAAATGTCTAATAATTTAAAAAGATTTGAAGAGATTTTTCTAATTTTTAAAATATTTTGTAGAATTGTTAAGGATTTCGTGGAATTTGACGAGATTTCTAATGATTTTAAGGGATTTTAAATGAATTTCAAGAGGTTTCTAGGAATATTTAGAGATTTTAATGAATTTTAACGTGGATTTCAAAAGATTTATGATTTTGAAAATTTTTGTGGAATTTTAAGGAATATGATGAGATTTCTAATACTTTTAATGGATTTTAAAGGATATAAAAGGGATTTTAATTTTTATAGTAGAATTTGAAAGAATTTCAAGAAGTTTCTGGAAATTTTAGGAGATTTAAAAAGGCTTCTGGGATTTTATTAAATTTTATGAGATTTCTGCTAGTAAATAAATACAAATTTCAGGTTTTAGAAACTTTGGAAAATTTTTCTTGTTGAGATTTTTATTTCAATAAATCTAAAAAAATCGTCAGACTAGACGTCTGAAACTTCAACCAAATGATTTGCAACGGTATTAATTTGATGCTCAAAACTGTATCAATAGTAAGAAACAAAAGACTACTTCATTATTGGATCATTCTGTTGTAGATAAAATTGATTGCTTCAGATTTTTTATGATCGTGATAGCTATTGATATGTATTCTACCCCACAACAGAAATTTTACTGGGTATAACATTTTTTCCAGTACATTTTTGTAACAGGTGATTTGAACATTAATTTTGTTATCTGATTTGCATACATGTATATGTACCTTTTATTATATTCGTGTGTTTTGCATATATGTTTCGGAATATATGAATACACTTCTCTGGCTTTTTTTTATGTAAAGCTTGCATTCTGCTACTTATTCGTTTAAAGATATTTCATATTTATGATTCTAAAATGCAGTTTGTGCCCAGCTTCCCATTCATCTCAACGAAATACGCTGGTCCCGCACTGGGACACTCACATCCACGTGAATTTGTAGTGGAACTTCACTTGTATCTGCACTTAATTTGTTTTCCCCAAACGACACTGTGAAATTAAATCGCAACTTGATATTACATTACAGTGCGTACGAATGTTAGTACTTCCTTATATTAAGCAACTGCCTATACCAGAGTTGGGCAAAATCATATTCGATTAATGTTTTCAGAATAAAAACAAAAGAGAAACATTTTATTGTTAATAACAAATAACTTTTATTGGAATGGCATACAGTGTACTCGATTTTGTTTATTTATTTTCTATTGCTGTATTCGTTAATTGGGCTGAAGTTTCAGATGTCTTATACTCAGACGATTTTTTTTTTATCAAAGATTTCTCATTGACAGATAAAAATATTGTTTGCAAAAATATTTCACATGCTTTTTGTTGCAATAAATAAATTATTGTAAATAATAAAATTTTTTATAGCGAGAATTTTTGTAGAAAAAAAAATTCGTCTGATTATATTTGTGAAGCTTCAGTCCAATTAAAAATTTTTTAATTTTTTGAAATCTTGCAAAAAATACTAAAATTCTTTGAAATTCTCTGAAATTTGTTAGATGAATTCTTTTGAAATCCTTTGAATGTCCTTAACGTATTTTTAAAAATCTTTTAAAATCTGTTGAAATCCTGCACAAAATACAAAAATTCTTTGAAGTCACTCGAAATTTTTTAATATTTCTCTGAAATTTTTTTTAATTATTTAAAATCTGTTAAATCTCTTGAAAACCTCTGGAATTTGTTGAAATCCCTTGAGTTCCTGTGAATTTTTTGAAATCTTTAGAAATAACTTTAAATCTATTTGCATGTCTTTAAAATATTTTTTAAAATATTTTAAAATATGTTGAAATCCTGCAAAAAATTCTAACATTATTTGAAATTACTCAAAGCTTTTTAATATTTCTTTGAAATTTTTTTTGAATTATTTAAAATCTGTCAAATCTCCTGAAATTCTTTGAAATTTGTTGAAATCCCTTGAATTCCTGTGAATTCTTTTGAAATCCTTTGAGATCACTTAAAAACTCTAGAAATATTTTGAAATCTTTTGAATTTTTTGAAATCTTTAGTAATAACTTAAAATCTTTTTGGATGTCTTTAAAATATTATTTTAAATCTTTTAAAATCTATTGAAATCCTGGAAAAAATACTAAGATAAATTTTTTATGAATAATTATTTAAAATCTGTTAAGTCTCTTGAAATATTTTTGAATTTATTTTAAACCATTAAATCTTCTGCAATCCCTAAACTTCTAAAATTATTTTAAAATCATTTTAAATTCATTTTAAATCAGTAAAATTATACATTCACTTCGAAATCCTTCAAAATTCGTTAAAATCTCTTAAAATATTTTTAGAAATCTCTTGAAATTCGTTAAAATTATTAGAAATCTTATAAAATACTATGAAATCCTTTAAAATATCTTAAAATCCTTTAAAAATTCACAAATTTTTTATAAAAATCATAAAAATCTTTTAAATTCTTTCTAAATGCCTTAAAATCCCTTAAAATTTCATGAAATCCTTAAAAATCCACAAAACCTTTTAAAAATCAGAAAAACCCCTTGAAATTCATAAAAATTTGACGATAAATTTCAAAATCCTTTTAAATTCTATGAAATGTCTTCAATTATAAAAATACTTTGAAATCCCTCAATAAAATTACCCATTAAAATTATTAGAAATCTCATCAAATTCCATGCAATCCTTTAATATTTCTTAAAATCTTCTATACATCATAAAAATCCCTTGAATTCTCTTAAAATCATTTAAAAATCGTCAAAATTTGTTACAATACGTTAAAAAATCTCTGAAAATTTCACACAAAACCTTCCAAATCCCTTAAAATTCGTTGAAATATCTTAAAATTCCTCCATATTTTACAACATTCAAAATCCATTAAAATCTTGAAAAATTCTTTTTAAAATCTCTTAATATTGCATAAATTCCTTTAAAATTCCACGAAATATCCTGAAATCCCTTAAAATTCTACGAAATCATTTAGAAATTCTAAAATTCTTAGAAACCTTTTGAAATTCCTCTCTAAAAAAATGGTGTCACAAAATGACTTGAAGTTGTAAGAAGGAATACAAAATAATCGCGCGCTTAGCGCGCGTGTTGGTTTGCTAGTCATAGTAAAAGAAATTCCTCAAAAGAAGCATCATAAACACTACTTTTGAAGGTATAATCTAAACTGGACATAGCTCCCACATAAATAAAAAGTATATTACACTGAAAAGAAGCCAGTCTTTTCCCTTGACTAGTAGGCGATAAAAAGTAAAGTCCCTAGCAGCTCTGCTGTCAGAATTATTTGCCGAGAACATTTCCGGAACGTCCGCAGAGTATTAACTGTATGCATAATCGAAACCTCTTTAGGTACACCTTCCACGTCGCAATGTTTATTTTCTTTTTCTCACCCTGTATATCCTCCCTCCTTAGTATTTACATTTTAATATATTTTCTTCCGCCCTTCCTCTACAGCCTGTGGAAGACACGTATTAAAAAAGAGAAAAGAAAAAAATACCTAAAGCACTGTGCCATGGACACAGAATCTACATATACAGGTATACATATACATATACATATACATATTACATATACATGTACAGGTTTGATCTATATGTGTCTCTCTGTGTACAGTACAAGTACACAGCTTTCTGAATTGTGTATGTAGAACGTGCAGGAAGCACGAAAGGGTTTTTGTACAGACCTGCTGGCTGCATCGAGATACTGCAGAGGGATGAGACAGAGTCTGTTTATCTCACGTTTCAAAGAGGAGTCGTGACAGTGAAAGGGAAAGGGGATCAGGAAAGTAAAAGAGGGCTAGAGACACGAGGGGAACCAGAAATCAAGCAACATCGGAAAAACGCAAGGTGCCTTTGAAACCGGCTGCTGCCTCTGGAAAGAACAATCGTGGCTAAAGTATGACGCCAAGGGGTGTACTCTGCACCGCGAAATAGCCGTCATTGCAAATGAATGCAGGCTACGAAAATTGGAATATACATATGTATATTCCTATTTTGATATGTGTGTAAATGTATGCGTCACATAAAAGGGTTCTGTATCGCTAGTACTTCCATCAGGACTTCATTTTTTTTGGTGACCATGGACCAGATCTACTTTCTCTCCCTAGTTTCTAGACCTTCTGAAATCCTATGGATTTTCTTTTCAAGTATATGTGTACTTTATATATGTATATTGTATAATGGATCCATGCTTATGATTCCATGCTTTGAAAGATCTTTGAGTTCTCGAGACACGTGACGGCCTTTGTCAGTGACTCTATGTGTCAGGATTAGAGTGAAGGATCGACAGTCAGAACTGTCACTCAATTCGCATTTTTTTCAGAACGCTGTTATTTTTAGCAAAGGAAAATTCCAGGTGGCAATATAATTCTATGGGGATTTTTATACTGGTGTATTGTACAGGAGTGTAAGAAGTAATAACGATTTTGAAAAGATTGATGTGCAGGAAAAGACGCGGACTTTTTGTGTGATTGATTATATTGCAATATTTTTTTTTTCTTATTCTTCTTATTACATATATAATTGAAAGAGTTAATTGAGGGAAATATTTGTAAATTTAGTTCTTATATGATAAATTTAATGGTTGAATAGTAAATTTATTGATAAATATGATGTTGGTATATGGCTTTCGGAATATTTATGAAGCAATTTCACTGATGGTAGAATAATTTGTATAAATGATCAGTGTTCGTCTTTTTGGAGTGAAATAGTGAATTCGTTCAATTTACGCTATATTGGTCTAATATCCGAACGTTGAAATAATTCAGGATTATAGTTATATATGAATAAATAATCCATAAATTGAACCTGGAGGGAGAAGTTTGTGCCATCTCGAGCGTAAAGTGTCATAGTCTCTGGCTGTCAATTTCAAATGTAGAAACATGGAGTACATTTAAATTAACGGATGATACAATAAAATATAATATAATTAATATTTATCCTATCATAAAAAAGTGATGGTACTAATATATTGTTGTCGAAAACCTGATTGGTTCAGATTTTTTTCGTTATTAGTATATTATAATATTAATATTAGTAATAACTATATTAATATTTAATATATAAATGCATTCGTATATTTACAGCTAGATCAGTTATATTAAGTGATTTCACGATTTTTCGAGGAATTTTATGAAATTTTAAAGGATTTTACAATATTTCATAGGATATTGAGTTTTTTTAACGACTTAAGAGATTTCAAGGGATTTACGAGATTTCATTGGATTTTCAGGAATTTCAAAGGATTTTATAAAATTTCGTGAGATTTTAAGTAATTTTATGGGATTTGATGATATTTTGGGAGATTCTAAGTAATTTTAAACGACTTCAAGATATTTTATCATTTTTTAATTTTTTTTTTTTCTTGAAATTTTAAAGACATTAATTTCCAGATATTTTAAAGGATTAAGTGAGATTATAGTGGATTTCAAAAAATTTTTAAAAATTTAATGAAATTTCATGGAATTTTGAGTAATTTTGAGTATGTATTAATTTACTTAATTTTAAGTAAGTAATTTTTATGGGATTTTAAAAAATATTAAAGATTTTTAAAATTTTCGCGGTATATTAATATATTTCAAGGAATTTCAATCATTATTCAGGGGAATTCAAGGTATTTTTATAAAGTTTTCAGTTTTCAAGAGATTTTATAAGATTTTATAGGATTTTTAATGATTTCAACGATTTTAATGGATTTAAAAAATTTCCAGGGATTGTACAAGCATTCAAAGAATTTTTATGAATTTAGTGTATTTTAAAAAATTCCAAGTAAAATTCATAAGATTTCATGGGATTTTATATAATTTTATGGGATTTGATGATATTTTTGGAGATTCTAAGTAATTTTAAGACACATTAAGATATTTTATAAGATATTAAGTAATTTTAAGGATATTTATTTCCAGAAATTTTAAAGGATTTGGTGAAATTATATTGGATTTTTAAGAATTTCAAAGAATTTAACGAAATTTCATGGAATTTTGAATAATTTTAAGAGATATAATGAAATTTCAAGGGATTTTGAGTAATTTTAAGTAATTTTAAGAAATATCAATTGATTTTGCGAAATTTAAAGAAATTTCATAAGATTTCATACGATTTTAAGTAATTTTAAGGGATATAACGATAGATTGTGGAATTTTAAGGAATCTTATGGAACAACAAGGAATATCAAGGAGTGTTTAGTGATTTTATGAAAGTTAAAGGAATTTCAACAGATTTTGAAGGTTGTTAAAGGAATTTTAAGATACTGTATTGGATATTAAATAATTTTAAAGACTTTTAAGGGATTCAAAAGATTTTACGGAATTGCATGGAATTTTAAATACTTGTAAAATACTTTATGACATTTTATGGGATATTAAATTATTTTAAGGACTTTCAAGGGATTTTACAAGATTTCATTGGATAGTCATGAATTTTAAAAAATTTCATGTCATTTCGTGGAATTTTAAGTAATTTTAAAAGATTTTACGATATTTTATCGAATATTTAGTAATTTTAAGGACTTTTAAGTGATTCAAGAGATTTTACGAAATTTAAAGAAATTTCATCAAATTTTGAGTAATTTTAAGTAATTTTAAGAAATATAAATTGATTTTGCGAAATTTTAAAGACTTTTAAGGGATTCAAAAAATTTTACGGAATTGCATGGAATTTTAAATACTTGTAAAATACTTTACGACATTTTATGGGATAGTAAATTATAATATAATAATAATAATAATAATAATAATAATAATAATAATAATAAAGGCATTTAAAGGAATTTTATTATTATTTATTTTGAAGTATGTTGTCTACTAGTAAAAGGTGTGCAAAAACGAGAAATTGATCGTTAGTTACAAATGAGATGAATGGGGTAATATCGCGTCTGATTAAACAGTAGTAAAGGTCAACGTTAGTCAGACGTTAGTCGCGATTATAAAGAACACTGTTAAAAAAAAACTTCAATTACTTTAGTTGAAGTTTTATACAATTACCGTAGCTGAATGAATTTTAAATAACAAATTGTTGAATTTTCAATAAAATAGTTGAATATTCAATTAAAAATAGTTGAATTTTCAACAAAATAGTTGAATTTTTAATCAGAAGTAATTGAATTTTCAATCACAGTAAATGAAAAATTGTTGAATTTTCAAGATATTTCTAACAGTGAATGTTTAGCTGTATGCGCTGAATTTCAAAGAATAACTTACAACTGGACCTTTTGTTTGTTTATTTTTATGAGTGTCTAAAGAAAGTTTCTCAGACCATTAGTGAAAATCTTTCGCGAAAATTGTCTCCTAAGTTTCCTCCAACTTCCGTGTGAAAAATGGCTTCTGAGTGTAAACAATGTTTTCTAAAATGAAGAAATTGATCGTTTGATGTTTACGAGTTGTAGACAGTTTCTGTTGTGTATAATGTCCTCTTTCCGGACTTTAAGGGGAATTCTCACCACAGCGCTGCAACTTCCGCTAGAACGAAGAACGTCCATTGTCGTTCGCAAAAGATCGCCTTGGGTACTCCCCAAACAGGCAGGATCGACCATTAGGTTATCTTAGTTGAGTCTCGGACACGCTTTACGACTTTGTGCGACTAAAGCGCACCCCGGGGTCACGGGAGTCATCCTCCTCTGGAAGAAGTTTGTATCATAGAAAAAAGACAACTCAACGACGCGTGACCATTCCAGTTATCTGAATTTATAGAACTTGCACAATTTTCAGCTCAAGAAATTTAAATTTTGGTCATTTTAAGGCAGAAAAGGTCAATGTCCTTGAACCTATTGAAACCAAGTTTTGCAGGGCGTCATAAATTTGCCTTGAAGATTTTCTAAAGATGCTTTGAAATTTTTTTAGTTTTTTAAATATTTTCTTAATCTAATTTTTTAGAAAATTTTTTAAATCCCTTAAAAATCTTTTTAATTCTTTTAAAATCCTCAAAGTGAAGATTAAAATTTTAGAATCCCCTACAATCCCTCGTAATGCCTTGAAATCATTTAAAATCTTTTCAAATTGTTGGAAAAATATTGAAATCCTCACAATGAAATTCCATAAAATCATATGAAATTATCAAATCCTTTAAAAGGTCTTGAAACCTTTTGAAAATTTATATCTGTCTTCATGAAATCCCTTGGAATTGTTTAAAATATTTTTAAATTCCTTGAAATTTCGGGACGACTTAAAATTCCGAAAAAATAAAATTCTCGATACTGTAAATTATTTTAATAAATAAATAATAGAAATTTTTTTTAATTATTCTGTATTTTTTAAAATATTTTTCAAACGTTTATAGAGATATTTTTTCAGGAATTTTCCACTGTCGGAAATTTTCTAGGGTGGAGTATTTTACAGTTTTGGAAATTTTATATTTTCGTCAATTTTCGGTCAGGAATTTTTCAGTTTCAGGAATTTTTTAGTGTCGGGAATTTTCTATTATGGGTAATTTTATAAGGGACGACTAAAAATTTCCGACAGTTTATAAAATCCCCGAAATAAAAATTTCCAGACACTGGAAAATATCGGACACTATAAAATTCCCGACACTAGAAAATTTCCGACTATGGAAAATTTATGAAAAAAATTATTTTAATAAATAAATAAATAATTTAGATAACAATTTTAAAAAATTTAATTATTCTATGTTTTAAAAATATTTTTCAAATATTTTTAGAGATCTTTTCGGGAATATTCCATTGTCGGGAACACTGAAAATTCCCGAAAAATAAAATTCCCGGCATTATAAAATTGCTGACAATATAAAATTCCCGAAATTAAAATTTCTCGACTCTGGAAATTTTCCGACACTAGAAAATTCTCGACACTAGAAAATTTCCGGAAGTGGGAAATTTCTGAAAAAAATTATTTTAATAAATAAATAATTTTAATAATAGACTTAAAACAAAATGTAATTAATTTATATTTTAAAAATATTTTTCAAATATTTTTAGAGATCTTTTCGGTAATTTTTCATTGTCGGGAATTTTATATTGTTGTCAATTTTCGGTCGGGAATTTTCCAGTGTCGAGAATTTTCCAATTTCAGGAATTTTATACACAGTCGGGAATTTTCTAGTGTCGGGAATTTTAAAGTACAGATAGGCAGTTTTATATTGTCGACATTTTTATAATGCCGGGAATTTTATTTTTCGGTAATTATTTATTCGAAAATTGTACATTGTCGGGAATTTTATTTTTCGGGAATTTTCAGTCTTTCTTAAAGCCAAAGTCTCTATGAAATCCTTTAAAATACTTCTAAAACCCTTTGAAATTCCACAAAGTCACTTACAAAATTTCTTAAAATCCAGGGCAATACCAGGTAAATTTCTGCCAGTAATAATAATAATAATAATTTTTCCACTAAACTTTTCCAATAACCTCGTCGGTGGTTTCCTTGTGAAGGAAGAGTAGAAGTATTAAGATGATTTTCCAATATTTTGCGGATATTAGCAACATTCAATGTAGTACATCATCTTCTTGAGCGCTACTCTCTGCTTGAAAGTTGTACATACTTTAAATCCATTATTTTATAAAATGATGACGCAGCTGCACCATCATAACTTTTGATGGAAAGTGCGAGAGTTTCATCAATAAGGAACAAGGAACTAAGTAGCCATAGTATACTTGCAAGGATTGTCTAATGTGCATACAAGCCAGTAGCTTCATCTTTGTAATACAAATACCCTTTGCTTTTCAAACAATTACAGAACTTCCTCAGAGTTAATTTGTCGGAATAATTTGATTTTCTGCTTTGAAACATTATAGTCTGCATGAAGAATTTACAGTAATACAAACTTTTACTACACTGAAAAAAAAGATTTTTGGATTCAAAGAAATACATTTCTTTAACAACACTTCTTTGAATTAAAGTATTTTATTACTTAATGCAATTAAATATTACTGCATGACAAAAAACTCAGGCATAGACTCAAAGAAATTATTTCTTTACATGTCATTTCTTTAATACAAATAAATATTTCTTTGCTTGTAAATGTGAAGTATTTTAAGTCAATAAAATGGTTTCTTAGAAACTAGGAGCCTAGATTTTTTGAATCTAACTTTTACGCTTGAAGAAATATTTCTTAAGTTCAATAAATTTGACTCTTTGAATAAAAAATATGTGTACTTAAATCACATAATTCCATTCTGTCAAATAAACTTTTCTTTGTCTTAATAATTATATTCTTTTGATATAAGAAAAATATTTCTTCGAATTAAAGAAATATTTCTTCGGCCATATTCTAACCGACCATTTCTTTGAATCAAAGAAATATTCTTTGATTCAAAGATCCTTTTTTTTCAATGTATCATTATTTCTACTAGGCATGAAAACTAGCATCATATGAATCGTTACACAAATTTCCAGGGGGCTTAATCTATGTACTTAACGCAATTAATTATGAATTAAAAGTCTGAACAAAGATTGTTAAGAAACAAAGAAATTCCTTCAATGAAAAGCTCCTGCGAAAACTGTGACTCCTTATTTTAGGAGACGATTTAATTATTCAGTTTTCTAATCTTGACTCTTAGTTGACAGAACTAAATGGTTTTATTCTGTTCCCATATATTTTATGTTCATTTCCCATGTTCTCGTATTTTATGTGCATCAGAACCAGTTAGGGTATTTAATCTTCTCATTTGTTTGGCCTGATTCAAAGGCATATTCGGTACCTGAAAAAAAGAGCCTAAAAATCTGAAAAACCAACAAACTTTTGAGGGGGAGCAGCTGTAGGCCTAGCAGGGATTTTGTTCTTGACAGTTGTCGTTTAATCCCGATTTGCCGGAAGCTAAAAGTCTGCCGACACGTGACTAATATGTTAAATGCATTACAAGCTCGCTGCCCGAGGGATATCCACGGGTAACTAGCAGATATTTATAGATGCATCGCGTTTTACAGATACGAACGATCGGACAACAGATGCGTCTGTCGAGTCGTGAAAGTCGAACTTGTAACGTCAATTTGCCAACAGCAGGCTGCGGGACCAATCAGTTTTAACAAATTTAACTTCACTGAACTTTTATCGCTGCAATCTTCATCGCGATATATTGGACATGCACCGATTTTTAAAACACTAAAATCCAGTAGAGCGGGTGAAAAGTACCTTGAAATTGGAAAAAGTGTCGAGTAGATAGATTCAAATCGTCCACATATTTCTTCAGAAAGCCTTGATTTAATAAAACTAGATTCATTTTTAATAGTTTTTAATTTTACAGGGTGGCCACATGTCAGGGAAGTCAGGAAAATGTCAGGGAAATGCTTGTAGTTGTCAAGGAAAATAGAAATTGACATTTATGTTAACTATGTTATTTTTGTCGTATTACATATATAACTTTTATAATTTATTTAACAAATTTTAGAAAATATCCTAAGATTTTGAAGGATTATAAATAATTTTTAGTATTCTCTGAGATTCTCTAGATTTCTATTGATTTCAAGATATTTTCAATAATTTTAAAGGATTTTAAGAGGTTTCTAGGAATTTAAAATGATTACAAGAGATTTGTATATTATTTAAAAGATTTAGTTGAATTTTTTGAAGGATTTCATGAAATTTTACGAGATGTTTAAGGAAGTTTAGGAATTTCAAAGAATTTTAAGGAATTTTAAAGTTTCTTGAGAAATTTTAAAGGATTTTAAAAAACTTTTAAAAATTTAAAGAAATTTTTTTTTTTAAAGTGCTTTTTTAAGAGATCTTAATGCTCCTCAGGGAATTTTAAAGGATTTCACGAGATTTTTATGATTTTCTAAATATTTTGTGGAATTTTAGGGAATTTAAAAAATTTTTTTAAAATTTTTAAAGTTTTGTATGTATTAAGGGATTTTAAAGTTTTTTGTGGAATTATAAAGGATTTTAAGAAACTTGTAAGAAATTTTAAGAGATTTTAATGTTCCTCATGGAATTTTTAAGGATTTCACGAGGTTTTTATGGTTTTCTAAAGATTTTACGTATTTTCAGGGATTTTAAAGATTTTCGTGGAATTATAAAGGATTTTAAGAAACTTGCAAGAGTTTTAAAGAGATTATAAGGAATTATAAATATTCTCGTGGAATTTAAAAGGATTTTAAAAGGCTTGTAAGAATTTTAAGAAATTTTAATTATTTTAAAGTGATTTTAAAGAATTTAAATGTTCCTCCTGGAATTTTAAAGGATTTCACGAGATTTTTATGATTTTATAAATATTTTGTGGAATTTTATGGAATTTTGAAAAACTTTTTTTAAATTTTTAATGTTTTGTTTGTAGTTTTTCGTGGAATTATAAAGGATTTTAAGAAATTTGTAAGAATTTAAAGAGATTTTAAGGAATTATAAATATTCTCGTGGAATTTAACAGGATTTTAAAAGGCTTGTAATAATTTTAAGAAATTTTAATTATTTTAAAGTGATTTTAAAGAATTTAAATGTTCCTTATGAAATTTTAAAGGATTTCACGAGATTTTTATGATTGTCTAAATATTTTGTGGAACTTTAGGGAATTTTGAAAAGTTTTCAAAAATTTTTAAAGTTTTTTTTACGTATTTTAAGAGATTTTAAAGTTTTTCGTGGAATTATAAAGGATTTTAAGAAACTTGTAAGAATTTAAAGAGATTTTAAGGAATTTTAAATATTCTCATCGAATTTAAAAGGATTTTAAAAGACTTTTAAAAATTTAAAGAAATTTTTTTTTTAAGAGTTTTTTAAGAGATCTTAATGCTCCTCAGGGAATTTTAAAAGATTTCACGAGATTTTTATGATTTTCTAAATATTTTATGGAATTTTATGGAATTTTGAAAAGTTTTTTAAAATTTTTAAAGTTTTGTATGTATTAAGGGATTTTAAAGTTTTTCCTGGAATTACAAAGGATTTTAAGAAACTTGTAAGAAATTTTAAGAGATTTTAATGTTCCTCATGGAATTTTAAAGGATTTTACGAGATTTTTATGATTTTCTAAATATTTACGTATTTTCAGAGATTTTAAAGTTTTTCGTGGAATTATAAAGGATTTTAAGAAACTTGTAAGAATTTAAAGAGATTTTAAGGAATTATAAATATTCTCGTGGAATTTAAAAGGATTTTAAAAGGCTTGTAATAATTTTCTGAAATTTTAATTATTTTAAAGTGATTTTAAAGAATTTTAAGAAGCTTGTAAAAATTGTATGTAATTTTGACACTTTAAAAATGATTTTAAGGAATTTTAATAGTCCTCATAGAATTTTATAAAATTTCAAGTCATTTTTGATTTTTAAAAGAATTTGTGAGATTTTTTATTTCAAGAGTTTTTTTTTTAGAGATTTTAATACACTTTAGGGAATTTTAAAGAATTTCACGAGATTTTTATGATTTGTAAACGATTTTGTAAAGTAATTGTAAAGAATGTCATGGAATTTTAAATATTGTAGTGTAATTTTAAAATGTTTCACATGATTCGAAAAATGTTTTATGGAATTTTTAAAGATTACAGGAAATTTTAAGAGATTTTTAGGAATTTTAAGATGTTTCTAGGAATTTCAAGAAATTTCAATGAATTTTCAGGGATTTCAAAAGTTATTGTTTCGAGAAATTTTTACGAATGTTAAATGTTGTGAAGTGATTTTAAATTTCAAAAGTTTTAAAGTAATATTATACGAAATTTTTGATAAATTTCAATAGTATTATTATTGAAAATTTATACGCATTTTTAATACTTTTCTGTTAGGGAAATTTGTCTGAAAGTCGGGAAAAAGTCAGGGAAATGTCAGGGAAATTGAAAAATTTAATCTTGTGACCACCCTGCTTTAGTCTTAAAAACAATCCTGTCATAAAAACTACTTCCTGAATGTAAATTTGATGGCAGCTCTGTTCTCGATTCTAATGTACTTCCGAAAATTTGTAAAATATTTTAAATGACAGAAAAGTGGTAACTATCATGGCGCCTCTGGTAGTTCATTCAACTGGTAAACTCTTTAGGGAGAATCCTGAGAGGGTGATCATTCTAGTGCAGCATAAGCCGTATCACGATTTTCATTGATTCACTTTGACTTCCCTCCATTGGCGACGATCCGTGAGAATAGAATTTCAGACTGACAGCGTGAAAGATCGAAACTGATTCAGAAATAATATCGCGAATTATTCAGTTTACACTCTACTATTATGCATCTTTTATGCTGCTTGCTCATAAATCCAAATAACTGTTCCAGTTATCATATCCTCTATCTTCATTTAATAATTTTAAGTCTCTTTTACTCCGGAGAATTTCAAATCACAATAAAATATTCATTGTTATGGTAATAATAAACCGAGTAGAAATTAATTCATTTCAAACAATGTGACTTCATTTCCCAGTGAAGATTTAAAATTATAATCAGAATTTTATTGATCGTTTCATCAGAATTTTATTAAAAATTTGAGGTGCGGTTCCCAAAAAAGTAACCCTCTGATTTCATTTAGGCTCCGTATATACTACTTTTGTTTGAATGATTTTTTTTTAAATTTTGCATATTGACTGAGATAAACCTTTAAAATTTCGCGAAGTCCCTTAGAACTTCACGAAATATTCTTAAATTCCTCAAAATGTTTAGAAATTCCCTAAATTCCCCGACAGACATTAAAATCTCTGAAAACCCCTGAAAATATCTTGAAATTACTAGAAACTTGTTAGAATTCAGATTGAGAGAGTTTTTTCAATTGACTGTGACATAATAAATGTAATTGAACGTTAGACCTTAATTAATTCTACCTAATGCTACCCACGTGTAATTTTATGCACATTTTCGCCGGGATTGTTTAAAATGATTACAAGATTAGACGCATTAGAGAAAATTCTAGAATTTTCTCTCGCAGCTAAATGTGCTTCTCATTTTCATTTTATCTTCACATCACCCACCAGTTTACACATTTTTCTCTCATTTCATATTTTCCTTACTCGGTTTCGCGCTCTGTAGCAGATGCAAAAGCGGAAACACTCCCATGTCTGGCAATTAATGTATGTACAATATTTGCATTTGCGAGACAATGAAGAAAGAGCTTTTTATCGCAAGTCATGCAGCATCGCATGGATGTGGAAAGTGAAATGTTCAAATGTTAAAAAAATTACTCTCAAACCTAAGGGAATTCATGTATGGCCTAATTTCGTATAAATTACATAGAGGCACCTCTAAAAGAGACATAAATCATTGATGAATTTTACGTAACTGATATTTGTACTTGTCTTTCGTTTTCTAAATAAGGAAACAAGTCTCTATAAATTTGCGACGAAAGGGTTTGTGATTCGGAAGCATTGTCGTCACATAACCGCAGATGAACATGATGAACAACACTGCATTGAAAAGGGTTAAATTCTCTATTCAACACTGAGTCATTATACCTTCTAACTCTAACCCATTAGGGTTCGAGACTGACTCAAGTGAATGCGAGATTTCCATTAAAGAGAGTCGCCATAAATCATTCTTTGCTACTGCACTCGTTTTTTGCTTCTCTACTTAGGTTTACAATCCGGAAGCTCCATTAGTGATGTCAACAATCCATAAAGAGAACATTTTATCCGAACAGGTTACTTCATCTAAGATTAATGATGATAAAAATAATGTAAACTTTGATTTCTCCCTTAGAAAACAAGAATATCAGATTACAAATTTTGGATAAAGTTCCGAAATCGGAAACCCTCCCATTTTAGGGAATTTTAAAGTTCCTTATTGAATTTTAAAAGATTTCACGAGATTTTTATGATTTGTAAAAGATTTTTGTGAAATTGTAAAGGATTTCATGGAATTTTAATAGATTTTAATAAATTTGTGACATTTTATGGGATTGAAAATATTTTAGTGGAATTTTAAGGAATTTAAAGACTTTTCCAGGCACTCTTTGAGATTCTTTGGGTTTCTAATGATTTCAAGAGATTTTCAATAATTTAAAATGATTTTAAGAGGTTTCTAGGAATTTAAAGGGATTACGAGAGATTTGCATAATATTAAAAAGATTTAGTGGAACACTGAGAAAACTGTTTGGTTTGGACAACAAAATTTTTTGTTGCTATAGAAGCAACAAAAATTTTTGGTTCTGCCAACCGAATTTTTGTTGAATCAACCAAAGTTTTTTTAATTCAACCAAAAGCGCGATTTTCTTGGTATAAATGAATTTTTTTGGTTCAACAAAAGATTTTTTGAAAGAAACCAGATTTGGTTGGCACAACCAAACAATTTTTGTTGCTTCTATAGCATCAAAAAGTTTTGTTGTCCGAACTAAACAGTTTTCTCAGTAAATTTTAAAAGACTTCATGAAATTTTAAGAGAATTTTAAGAAATTTTGATTTTTTTAAAGTGATTTTAAGAGATTTGAATGTTCCTCGTGGAATTTGAAAGAATTTCACTAGATTTTTATGTTTTTTAAAAAATTTTGTGGAATTTTAAGAAGTTTTCAAAAACTTTAAGAGATTTTTACGTATTTTAAAGGATTTTAAAGTTTTTCGTAGAATAAAAATTTTAAGAAATTTCCACATTCTTTATGTAAATTTTAAAAAATTTCAAAAATTATTTTTTATTTTTGAAAGATTTTTTTAAGATTTTTGGTTTTAAGAATTTTTATTTGGAGATTTTAATGCATTTTAGTGAATTTTAAAGTTTTTTATTGAATTTTGAAAGAAGTCACGAGATTTTTAAGTTATAAAAGATTTTTGTGAAATTGTAAAGGATTTCATTGAATTTAAAAAGATTTCAGAAAATTTTTAAGTATTTCAATATGTTTCCAAGAATTTTAAGAGATTATTAAGTTTCTCGTGGAATTAAAAAATATTTCAAGAGATTTTTAAAAAAATGTTGTTGAATTTTAAGGATTACATGAAATTTTAAGAGGTTTTTTAGGAATTTAAAAATATTTTGAAGTTTTTTATGGAATTTAAAAAGTTTCAAATGATTTTGAGGAATTAAAAAAGAATTAGTGAAACTAAAGGATTTCATATGGAATAATAACGGAGGTATTTCGTGTAATTTTAAGACGTTTCTAGGAATTTCAAGAAATTTCAAGGAATTTTAAGAGGATTTCCAAGATTGTGAATTTTAAATATTTTTTCGAATTTTAAGCGATTTGAAGTGTTTTAAAGTGTTTTTAAAATTTGTCGTGGAATTTTTTAAAGGATTTTAAGAGATTTTTATATTAAAAACAAAAATCCTTAAAATTTTAGAGGATTTCAAAATATTCAAAGGTTCCTCGTGGAATTTAAAAATATTTCAAGAGATTTTTCAGGAATTTAAAAATGTTTTGAAGTTTTTTATGGAGTTTAAAAGATTTCAAATGATTTTGAGAAAATAAAAAAGAATTAGTGAAACTGAGGTATTTTATGGAATATTAACGGAGGGAGTTCGTGGATTTTTAAGATGTTTCTAGGAATTTCAAGAAATTTCAAGTAATTTTAAGAAATTTCCAACTCTCTAAAATTGAATCAGTGAAATTTCACTGATTTTCAGTGACTCTTTCCTCACGATTTTATTCAGTGAAAATTCACTGAGAATCAGTGAAAAGTCACTGATTCTCAGTGACTTTTCACTGATTTCTAGTAGATTTTTCACTGATTAAAATCGTGAGAAAATAGTCACTGAAAATCAGTGGAATTTGACTGGAAATCAGTGAAATTTCACTGATTCAAGTTTAGAGAGAAGATTGTGAATTTTAGATTTTTTCGAATTTTAAGCGATTTGAAGTATTTTTAAAGTTTGTATTGAAATTTGAAAGGATTTTAAGAGATTTTTATATTTTAAAAAAATTTCGTTAAATTTTAGATGATTTCGAAATATTGAAAGTGATATGCGAAATTTTTGAAAAAAAAATATCATAATTGAAAATTTCTTCGCATTTTTAATTCTTTTCTCCTTTTCTGTCAGGGAAATTTGTCTGAAAGTCAGATTTCCTAATTCAGATTGAGAGACTATATAAATCTCTGAACCTATAGAAAATATTTTCAAGAATAATTTAAAACTACATAAAAAAAAATAATAATGTTTACTACTAATACACGCTTTTTAATGCAATATTTTTACAGTCGCACGATTGAGTTTTAAGCCGATTGATCAATGGTCACATTTATTTTCGTGTAAAATGACCTGTCTCTAGAGGCAGTATTAAATTTGCATTCGTTTATGGCAAGAGGATATATACTGTTTTACGAAAATTAATTTTCAAAACAGAGCTACGTTGCCTAAATCACAGGTGGCAGATATACACGAGAATATTTCTGGCGGCGGCAGATTACGGTGTATAGCAAAAATAACTTCATTCCCAATGCGTCCAGCACGAGAGTAAATAACGTGAAATGGGGATGAGAGTAAAAAGCCCGATATGGTGGGGGAGAAACAGTTTGAATATTTATGAAGCGGTTATCATCGACGGTTATTAAATCGTTTGAACGTTAATGCTCGCTCGTGACAAAATTTTTCGTCCTCCATTTCATTCATGCATCACTGTTGACATTAACGATCTTTGAATACTTTTTGCCGGGGGCTATCGACCCTTTCTCAACCCGAAAAAGGATGTATCCGCACAGTTTACACAGCGACAGCTGCAATATTCACAGGAAAGAAAGTTTTTGACGCTTGTATAAAACTTAAAGTATGTACAGATTGTAAAGTGTGCACACCTTGTAGAAAAATATGGAAAAATATAAGAAAAGGAAGTTTTCAGAACGAAAAAAAATGAGCTCTGGTGCGATGTTGTATTTCAGAGGGAAAAGATGCATTTTTAACTAATGTTTAAAAAAATTGCATGCGATTTTATTTTTATAAGTTTGAAATAATGACATTTTTAGTTTATTAATTTAAATATTTTAGTTTTGAGAACTTCTGTCTTTTTAATTAACATGTGAATAAAGTTTCGAACGTTCATTGATCGATCCAAAAAGATTTTTAATTTTTTTAAATTTCTTTCGTTAATATTACTTCAGGGACCTCAAAAACATATTCTATGGAGAAAAATCTCACACTTTTTAATTCTAAGGGTGAGAAACAACCCTTAACGTACTCAGCGCATGTGCAATTTAAAAGTCGTTAAAATTAACATTTATTCACCGAAAAAATTGTTCAAGCCTTCAACAATCGTAACCAGAACTACTAAAAATAATTTTGCACGCCGAAAAATGTTTATATAGTTATTAAGTAAAGGGTTGTTTTTTCGATTTTTCGATTTTTATGTCGTTTTTCACTAAGGGTGGTTTTTAATGGTTCGACCGAGATTTCTTACTACCCCTGATTTTTCGGGGACTATAAACACTAACTTTCTGCGTTTTCAAATTATCGAATTATTATTAATTATTGCCCTTTCTTTTCACGATTTCTCAACTCTTAAATAATCACTTACCACGGGGGGTGGTTTTTAGGTGTCGGTCCGGGGGTTCTAACCCTATGTATTATTCTTTGGACTACTAAAGATAATTTTTCACGTCGAAAAATGTTTATATAGTTATTAAGTATAGGGTCGTTTTCTCAATTTTTGTTATTTTTCGCAAGGGGTGGTTTTTGAGGGTGGTCGAGGGTGTTGATTTAATTGTAGGATTTCTTCTGGTTACGATTTTTGAAGGTTTGAACAATTTTTTCGGTGAATAAATGTTAATTTTAACGACTGTTAAATTGCACATGCGTTAAAATACGTTAAGGGTTGTTTCTCACCCTTAGAATTAAAAAATGTGAGATTTTTCTACATAGAACGTGTTTTTGAGGTCCCTGAAGTAATATTAAGAAATTTTAAAAAATTAAAAATTTTTTTGGATCGTTCAATGAACGTTCGAAACTTTATTCACATTAATTAACTTGAAATAGATGGAGGAAAATAATTGTAGAAATTCCTGACAACAAAGGATGAATTGATTCCAATTTAATGCAATTTCATCAGAAAGGTCTTGAATTTCAATATTTGACTGGTAGGGGCATTCCTATTTCTCTAAATCAACAATGGCCATCCATCTTTTCTTCTCTCGTTACGGCCCTCTGGTTACTTGAATGATGGCCTTCACCAAAGCTGGAAATCCCTCGAAATCATGATTTCTGGAGAAGGGTGGGATTTAGGGGATCGCCTCATCGGCGCCAGACTGCCCTTTTCTGAAGTAGAACGTTTATTTTGCCAGTTGTTTATAAGGAGAGAGGTGCCATGAATGTTGATGGAAACGTTACACGTGTACCTCATTTAATGTCCAGTGAAAAAATATAGCCTTTCAGGATTCAGAGAAAATGATTCTATCAATAAACATTTGGATAAGCTGACAGTAAAATAATTTCTTTACTGCTTACACGACAAGGAATAAAGATAATATATAGGTATAAAATATAGGTATTATATCAAGTGATAATATACTATCAAGTGATTTTTCGAAATTTAAAGGAATTTTGGGAGATTTTATAGGATTTGAAAGAAAGTTAATGGGATTTTAGGATTTTACAAAAACTTCCTGGGATTTTGTAAGACTGATTCCATTTCAAATCCGATATATTTCTATAATTTTTCGACCACCAAATATTCGAAGGCTGAGACAATAACAACTTTAAAAACTCGATGTAACTTTTTTTTAATTTTGATCACTAAAAGTTCAGAGCTGACTACTAAACACTTCCAAACACCCCAATTTTTAAAAATCAATATATCAATGTCATTTTGTTAACCATCATCAATTCCTCATGAGTGTCAAATTGAGTCTCTGAGGTAAATTAAAGATAGTTTAAATTTCTGTCCTACGGAATCAATGAAGAAATATTAATTCGAAATTGAAGAACTTTTTTATGTTGATTCGAATATTTTTGTTGTTGCAAACCTGATTGGTTTTTTAACGACTTGAAGTTTCAAGAAGGAAAGCAAAATAATTGCGCGCGTTTTCGTTTGCCCTCGTTCCTTAAAATTTCACGATAAACTTCAAAATTCTTTTAAATTCGTTAAAACTTTTTTAAATTCCTAGAAATCTCTTGAAAATTCTTAAAAATTCACAAAAACCTAAAAAATCATTGATCTTTTAACATCTCTTAAAATCATTAGAAAATTCATTAAATTCCGTAAAATAATACTTAAAAATTTACAAAATCTTTTAAAAATTAGAAAAATGTATTGAAATACCTTAAAATTATTAGAAATTTCATAAAATTTAATAAAATCCTTAAAAATGCCAAAGTCTTATAAAAATCATTGAATTCTCTTGATTTCGCTTAAAATTCCTGGAAATTCCATAAGAACGTTTAAAATCCCTTATTAAAATTATTAGAAATATAAAATTCTGCAAAATCTTTTTAAAATCATAAAAATCTTATGAAATCCCTCAATTAAATTCCCTTAAAAATTTTAAAATCCTTTAAATCCCATAAAATATTTTGAAAGTCACAAAAATCTCTTGAAATTCCTTAAAATTATTAGAAATTTCATAAAATTTAGTAAATGCTAGGAAAATACCGAAGTCTTTTAAAAATCATTGAAATCTCTTTATTTCACTTGAAATTTCTGGAACTTTCATAAGAACGTTTAAAATCCCAAAAACCTTTTTAAATCTCTAAAAATTTCACAAAAACCTTCGAAATTGACTAAAATTCGTGAAAATCTCTTCTTGAAATTCTTTCAAATTCTATTATAACATTTAAAATACCTTTATATCCTTTAAAATACATCAAAATTATTAGAAATTTCATCAAATTCCATGAAATCCTTAAAAATCCCATAAAATCTTTTAAAAATCAGACATATCTCTTGAAATTGCCTAAAATTATTAGAAATATAAAATTCTGCAAAATCTTTTTAAAATCATAAAAATCTTATGAAATCCCTCAATAAAATTCCATTACAAATTTTAAAATCCCTTAAATCCCATAAAATATTTTGAAAGTCACAGAAATCTCATCAAATTTCACGAAATCCTTAAAAATTCTATAAAATTTTTTAAAAATCATAAAAATCTCTTAAGTTCTCTTTAAATTCCTCGAAATTTCTCGAAAACATTCGAAATCGCTTGAAATTCGTTTGAGTCTTTTAAAATTCTTAGAATCTTGTTAATATTATTCCTAAAAATTTCAAAACATTCAAAATCCCTTAAAATTCCCGCTTTAAATTCGAATCAGCGAAATTCCGCTTTACTAATGTAAAAATGTCATCCTAGACAAATTCAAATTATATTATTTTGTCCCCTCTACGAGTTAGGAACATGGAGTTTATATATATTATTATCTATAATTAACTACACTGTTTTAATTGATTCTCTCAAAATCAATATATTTTGAAGTAGTTCCCTTTCTGCACTTTGCGATTCAATTACCAAAAACCACCTCGAGATTGTTGTCAGAGGCTAAAATAAAATTAAAGAAAATTATTTTAGTATTATTTTAATTTTTTTTTTTAAATACATTTATGTGTTATATTATAAATGAACGCGTTGCTATTTGTCGTTTCTGAAAGTAATTTTCCCAACCATGTACATTAAAGTCAGGCTATTTGTTGAAAGGGAGAGGGTTGGAAGTCGGATGTCGAAAATGTGCTCTGCTCGAGGGCAGAGTAAGAGCCTTTATATTGAATACGTGGGTCACATCTCAATATCGCGATGCACTTTGGTATCCACCATTCGTAAAAAGGACTCAGGATACTCCGTTATTTGTACTTTTAAGAGTGGTACTATTGTAATTCTCCACCCTATACGTTTGCGGTATTTCCATTCTCTTATTTTTCCCCAATTTTATTTTCAGATGCAAAAATTCCATTTTTTATGCTTTTTTATTTATTTATTATTTTTTTTATTAGTAATGAAGCTCAATACATTGTTTGAATTTTTGCATATGTAGTTTAGATCGAATTGGGAAATTATTTCATAAAATTAGTACAAGGAAATATTTGAAATTAAATTCTCCTTCAAATCCGATTCCCTATAAGTACTGATTACTGATCTGATCATTATTCAGAAGGTCTGAAATATACCTGATTATTTTGATTTTCTCCTTAAAACTTCAAGTCATTCCAAAACCAATCAGATTTGAAACTATAATGTATACGAAATTTTTTAGACATTTTTAGAGAGGAACCAATTTTTTAGAGAGGGGTTTTTTGACGATTTTTAAGTGATTTTTAAAAAATTCAAAAGAATTTTAGGATTTTAAAAAGATTTCGTAGAATTTTAAGGGATTTTAGGATATTTCGTGAGATTTTAAATGAATTCATGCAATTTTAAGAGACTTTTAAGAATTCTAAGGGACTTGAAGAGATTCTAAATGTTTTGAAATTTTGATGAATTTTAAGAGGTTTTTAAGAGTTTTAAAATATTTCAACGACTTTAAGCGATTTATAAGGTTTTCGTTACATTTTAAGGGATTTCGAAAGGTTTGTAAGAGTATTATGGGATTTTAAGGAATTTCAAATGTTATCCTCGAATTCCAAGGAATTTTAAGATATTTTGAAAGATTTCTAAGAATTGCGAGGGATTTTATGCAATTTAATGAGATTTTCTGATCTTTAAAAGATTTTGTGAGCATTTTAAATGATTTCATGGAATTTGATAAGATTTTAAATGTAAAATTTCAAGAATTTTCTGGGAATTTTAAAAGATTTTAAAATTTGTCAGGCAATTTTATGCAGAGATTTCAAAAGATTTTTACGACTTTTAAAAGATTTAGTAGAATTTCAAAGGATTTCAAAGGCTGTACATTTTTTAAGGGTTTTCAAGCAATTTTTCGACTTTTAAAAGATATTGTGGAATTTTTATGAGATTTCTAATAATTTTAAAAGATTTCAAGAGATTTTTCTAATTTTTAAAAAATTGTGTAGGATCTTAAGGGATTTTAAATGTTAAGGAATTTCAAGAGGTTTCTAGAAATTCTTAGAGATATTCCTGAATTTTAACGTGGATTTCAAAAGATTTATGATTTTTAAAATTTTTATGGAATTTTAAAGGATTTCATGGAATTTTATGAGATTTCGAATACTTTTAATGGATTTTAAAGGATATAAAATGTAATTTAATTGTTCACATAGAATTCTAAAACATTTCAAGAAGTTTCTGGGAATTTGAAGAGATTTTCTCAAACTTTAAGAGATTTCGAAGGTTTTTCATGAAATTTTAAGAGATTTAGAAAGGTTTCTGGGATTTTCAGGAATTTTAAGTATTGTCGTGGAATTTCGAGGAATTTAGAAATTTTAAAAGGTTTCTGAGAATTTTAGGGGATTTTAAATGTTGTCATAGAATTTCCAAGAATTTTAGGTGAATTAAGAGATTTTAATGACTTTTAAAGACTTCATTGGCAGTTATAAGGATTTTATGAAATTTTATGAGATTTCTAATAATTTTAAGAGATTTCAAGAAATTTTTTTGATTTTTAAAAGATTTTATGGAATTTTTAAGAATTTTTTTATGGAATTTGACGCGATTTCTAATAATTTTAATAGATTTTAAAGGATTTAAAGGGTTTTTAAATGTTACTGTAGAATCTTGAAAAATTTCAAAAAGTTTCTGGGTATTTTAAGAGGTTTTCACGAATTTGAACAGATTTCAACAGATTTTTATGACTTTTAAAATATTTTATGGGATTTAAAAGATTTTAAAATTTGTCAGGGTATTTTATTGAGGGATTTAAAAAAAATTTTATCTTTTTTAAAAGATTTTGTAGAATTTGTAAGGATTTCGAGACATTTCGTGACACCACTTTTTTAAGATAGATTACAGTTCACTAATTACTTTAATACATTTTTTTACATAATAATTATCAAAATTATTTAGATAGGAACTGAATAGACAATAACTGAAATTCCAGTAATCAATAAAAAAAAGAAATAAAAATTTCTTTTTCATATTGGTTGTCGTTGATGTCGGTTCTTTTACTTTAAAAATATATCTCAAACTGTGTTCTACGTAGCGAACTTCTGTTTTATGCCATGAAACGAAGGCATATGGAACAAAAGATACAAGGCTCGTACGTATAACGGGCTGCCATAAATTTCCGAGTTCGAATCGTAAAGTCCACAGAATCTTTTCAGAGCTATGGCAATCCGATGCGAATTCGCCCCTTTTATCTTCTCCTAAAAATTCAATAATTTTTCCTTTACATATATCGTCCATGAAATTCTACATTCTCGCTATCCAAAAACAAGTAATTTTACGAAAACGATAAAGAAGCCCTTTTATAGAATGGGTGAGAAAAAAATTTAATTTTTCAAAAAAAATA
The DNA here is from genome assembly GCA_904066005.1 of Synergus itoensis. Classification (NCBI taxonomy): domain Eukaryota; kingdom Metazoa; phylum Arthropoda; class Insecta; order Hymenoptera; family Cynipidae; genus Synergus; species Synergus itoensis. Next base: position 554,253 of record CAJFCP010000150.1, on the reverse strand, counting down.
CTTCTGCGATATATAAATATTTAAACGAGGTATTTTCAATTCGTAATGGAGACTGAGTAACTTGCTCATATAATTTTAGCGAAGAAAGTTATAGCACAGATGATAATTAAATAGTCATTCACTTAGGGTTAATTCATTTTTGCTAACACATACGTTCAACCTTGGAAATATATTAACAAGATGGTCATTTAGAAGAGGAGTATAAGTTTCACCTTTCACAAGCACATAGTCGCGAAACTAACCCGCATTTGGCTCTTCATTGACGCCACAAGCACAAAATGATCATAGTCAAAGGCTAATAACCTTTCATTATATAGTAATATATCCTTTGTTGATATCTAGCCATCCTCAGCTTTTGTTCCTGAAGAGAAGAGTACTATCTATACTATAATTGAGATATGTCATGACCTAAAATAATTAACACGAACCTTATACAATGTGTTGATGAACCACATTGATTTGAGGGCTTCCAAAAAAAGGGGATTGTTATAATGGATGAGCAAAGAGATAAAAGAAATATATATTTTCTTACTGAATAGAACAAATCGGATTTAATTTTACGTAATGTGAAAAATGGCAGAAAACTATAGTTTATGGTGTATTATATAATCTATATATATAACTGAATGTCTGTGTGTGTATGTCGAATAGACCATATCTTTGATCAGAAAAAAGTTTGTTTCAATCAAACAAAAGGAATATAGGGTCAAGGAAAAAATATATCTTTGAATTAAACAAAATTTGTCTGGTTCAAAGAAATTTTCTTTAATTCAAAAAATTTTTTTTAGATTTATTGGAATAAAATATTAACAATAAAAATTTTCCAAAATCTAAAATTTGTATTTATATAATAGCAGAAATTTATCCGGCGTTGCCCGGGATTTTAAGAGATTTCATAGAATTTAAAGGGATTTCAAGAGATCTCATAAGATTTGAAAAATTATAAAAGGATTTTACAAGATTTATAGTGATTTTGAAGAATTTCGATGGATAAAAAAACTAAAAGATTTAAAAAAATGTCCAAAGATGCTATAAGAGATTTTGATTAATTTTGAGGATTCAAAGGGATTTTTAAAAGTTGAAAATAGTTTTCAAAAGGATTTTTCAGAGATTTCACAAGATTTAAAGAATGTTGAAGAGAATTCGAAGATTTTTGTAAAAATTTTGAGTGTTTTTCAAGATATTTTATAATGATTGTTAAAAGTTGGCTTTTCCTGAAATTTTAACAGATTTTCGAAAGATATTTTGAAACTGTTTTCGAACTTTTTAAATTAAATTTTCTCTTAAATTTTTAATCTTATGTTTGTAACTTTTAAAAAAATATTTTAAATAACTAGAAAATTTGGGTAAATCTCTTGAAATATTTTCGATTCGTTTTAAATCCTTAAAATATTGTAAATTCTCTAGAATCCCTACTAAGTCCTTAAAATCATTAAAAATATCTTAAAATCGTTAAAAATATTTCGAAATCCCGCGAAATTCATTAAGATTACTTGAAACTTGAAATCTACTCAAATTCCTTGTACTTCCTTAAAATAATTTTAAATGGCTTAAAATTTGTTGAAAATCTTTTGAATTCTTTTGAAATTCATTAAAATTCCCTATAAACCCTTCGAATCTCTTGAAATCTAGTGAAATCGATAAAAATGTCTGAAAAATCCTTTTGATAACTCTTATGAACTGTTTTAAAAATTCATAAGTCTGTGAACTCAAATAAAATCTCTTAGAATTCTTTAACAATTTTTTAAATCCTTCAAAGTATTTTTATCACTTAAAATTCCTAAAATTCTTTAGAACTCTTTTTAAAATCCCACGAAATCCCTTAAAATACTTTTAAAATCCCTTGAAATCTCTTAAAATCCCACGAAATCCCTTAAAATACTTTTAAAATCCCTTGAAATCTCTTAAAATCCCGAGCAACGACAGGTAAATTTCTGCTAGTAAATAAAAATAAAATAAAATGGTTTTGAGAACTTCTTTTTGATATTCTTAATCAAGTAAATGTTAAAAAGAAAGAAAAACTAAAAAAAAATTCGATAGACTGGACGTCTGAAACTTCAACCCAATAATTCAAAGATATTTTTTCTTTGAAAACTTTTTTAATCTACTGTTTGCAATCTTTTTAAAAAATCTTATAATAATTTGAAATTTGTTATCCCTTGACATCTTCTTCATTTTTTTAAACCATAAAAAAGCTTTTAACAATCTCCTAGGATCCCTATAATTTATTTAAAATCTTTTGAAATCATCCCGTGTAGAAATTTCCAAACCTGACCCAGACCAGTCCAGGTCTGGGCCTGGTCGGGCCGTGTCTTTCATCCCCGGTCTGAAATCCCCCGATCTGGACCCGATCGGGGCCATATTCCCCATTCTGGGCCCAATCGAGGCCTCAGAAAAATTTCTACTCGGGGTTTAAAATAATTTAAAATGATTAAAATAATTATTTTCAAGTAAAAAATAAATTATTATTAGTGAAGCAAAAAAATATTTCAAAATATATAAGGATAGTGAATATTATTTTGGATTATTTACATTATCGAACATTATTTACTTATAGTAAACTTTTGATTTCATATAATTTTGAATAATGATAAGGAATTGTAAAAGGGTTTTTTTATGACATTTATTGAGATTTTAGAGATATTAAAGGTGTGGACGTCTGTTCGGCACACATACATATCTATAATGTATGTATAATTGTATATGTATATTGTATATATGTACATTATTCTTTAAAAAGATTTTACACATCATTCAAAGTAATAATAGCATTTCTATCGGATCGAATGAGGAACATGAATGTGAATAAAATGGGCAATTCACTTTCAACTTTAAAATCGTTTAACCAAATTCGCGAACGCCATTTTACGAAATCGTCGATAAGTGGGCGGACAGGAAGGAGATGTATTCATCGAGTCGGCTCTTCTAATTATTTTTCATGGTTACAGCTTGAGGACCAATTGATTCTGTAATTAAATTAATTGACAGTCAACTACTGCCTGAGGGCATTGCCCACTCAGAATTGAACCTCTGTAACTATCTGTAATTTCTGAAATAAAACTTTAGAGTTAGTCATTCTGAGTCTATTTCTGCCTATTAAATTTATCAGAGGAAAAAATTTTTAGTCATTAATCTTGCTCTTGAAAGAAGAACAGAACAAAAGACAGCATATATATATATATATAATTTTGTATCTCAATTATTAGACTTGGCATGTAAGCATGTGTGCTTCAAGGATTAAATTTGTAATTTAATACTTTTTTATTGGCTTAAATTAGGTTTTATATTCGTCCGTTTAAAGCATCTACTGAGGTGAAAAGACGTACTTTATTAGCTTCGTAATACTATTTTTCACTTTCAAATATTCAATACCATTATTCTTCAGTTTTCGATATCATGCTCGTAATTTCCAGCAAACCGTGCAGGAAACCGACCGGCTTAGGTTTTTCATGCTTTTCCCGAAAAGCATGTGAAGTGATCGCAGTTTTATGGTCGCAGGCTACACTGACTACGAAAGAACCGGAAGTTTCTGTTCTAGAACTTGAAAATATCACTTGCACCATAAAAATACCAAAGAATCTTCTTTTAAAGAATATGTCCTATCTTTCATTTTTTGGTATTCTAATTAGTTTAATATTTAATGTTTATATAATACCAGCTGAAATTTTATGGAAAGTTTAAGGATTTTCAAGAGATTTCACGTGATTTCAAGGGATTTTTAAAAGAGTATGAAAGAGTTTTCAAAATGATGTTCCAAAGTTTCTATATAGATTTCACAAGATAAATAATTGAGAATTTTTAATTCTTGAAATTTAAAAACTTTTAATTGCTTGTCTAATTTCAGGAATCATAAGTTTCATAAAATTCTTTTAAATCCCTTTAACATCCTTCAAAATCTGGTCAAATGCCTTTAAATTTCGTAAAATCACTTGAAATTCCTGCATATTCATTAAAATTACTTAAAATTACTCAAAATATCATAAAGTCTCATTACAATTCCTGAAAATCAACGGAAGTTTCGTAAAGTTCTTAATATAACTTAATATCCCATAAAATATCGTAAATTTTCTGAAAATTACTTTAAATTTCAGGCAATTTCGTAAAATTCCTTAAAATTCCATAATACTATGTGAAATCACGTAAACCTATTTCAGGGCGTCATAAAATTGTCCTGTGGATTTTTCTCAAAGATATTTTGAAAGTTCTTGTAATTTTTTTTCATTTTTTCTGCAGTTCTTTTTAAATACTTTTTTAATGTAATTTTTTAGCGAATTTTTTAAATCTCTTGAGATCTTTTGAATTCTTTTAAAAACCTCAAAAAAGCATAAAAATTCGCTAGAATCCCTTTTACATATTTTGTAATCCCTTAAAATCGCTTACAATTTTTTTAAATCTCTTTTAACCGTGCAGAAATTTTTATAGGGTTCTGGTGCGGCCCTAGCCAGTTTTCCCTTGTTCTAATGTCAACATCCCATCAAGATTAAATTAATATATTATGAATTCATTATTTGCAATATTTTATTACTAATTAATTAATTTTCTGACAACAAAAACGAAGAATTTTTAAAAGATTTCAAGTTATTTTAAGGAATTTAAAGGGATCAAGACATTTCAAGCGATTCTAGGGAATTTAAAAGAACTTGAAGAAATTTTACAAGATTTCAAAGATGTCAACAATTCCTGAAGGATTTCAAAAGAATTTAAAGCGGTTTAAATATATTTCAAGTGATTTTAAAGAATATTTAAAGTATTTCAAAAGAATTCAGGGAAGTTTAGAGATTTTACAGTATTTAAAAAATTTTCTTAAATTTTTCAAGAAATAAAAAAAAATTTGAATAAGTTTTAAGATTTTCAAGTACTTAGAACATTTTGTTAAGTGTTTCAAGGGATTTTAAATAATATTAAAGAATTTTAACTGTTTTTAAAGAATTTCAGAGAAGATATTAGAGAATTTAAAATGATTTCAAGAGATTTTACAAGATTTCAAAGATATCAAGATTTACTGGTTTTAAGTTTGAAGCGATTTCAAGAGATTTTCAAAATTTTAAAGTTTTTCAAGATTTTCAATTTTCAAGATTTAAAAAAAAAATTCAAAATAGTTTTGGGATTTTCAATTATTTTAAAATACTTGTAAATATTGTAAGGGATTTTCAATGATATTACGATATTCCAAAGGATTTTAAAACAAACAAATAAAAATTCCATAGTTATCAAATCATGTGAAGCGATTTCAAGAGATTTAAAAAAATTCAAAAAATTGTCAAGATTTTGAAGTAATTTGAAAACAAGAAATGTTTTTGGATTCTTTAAAGCGTATTAAATCTCTGGTTAATAAAAATTATAAAAAAAATATAATCATAAAATGTAGTTTAATAATAATTTTCATGAAAATCTATTTAAAGTTTCTAGAAATATGTCCGTGTTTGTAAACACTATTATACATATCAGTGAAGTTTCAAATATATAATATAAATATAACCATCTTTTATATGATTTTCATAAATAATTATTTATCTTATAATTTTTATTTATTTATTTTATTATTTTTACTTTTAATTATAATTAAAAGTGTGTGGAAAATGTTGGAAATTCTCAATTTTTACACGATTGTTTATTTTGAAATGGAAAACTCTTCAATCCCCTATTTTATTATCAACAATATCTCAGTTTTATTACATTACTTTTTTACATTATTTATTACATTATTTTATTTTATTTTTTATACCAATGAAAGGTTGGTATTAATGAGATTTTACTACCATATCGTTGCTCCATAAATGCCTAATTATATTACAATATTTTTATTGAAAAAAGAAATCCCGACCAGGACCTCATCAGAACCCAATTTTAAATAATGGGTCAATTTCTGCACGGGTAATATCATCAAAACCTCTTCAAATTCATTAATATTCCCTAAAACTGTATATTTTTATAACAGTGATGTTGTTGTTCCAACATCACTCTTATTGTTTCCCATGCTATTCAAAAAAAAACAACACCGTTTCTTCTTAATATATTTTCTATATTAATAATTATCAAGTTTTTTTAGAAGAGATCAAAGGGTGCGAAAGCCATTATAGAAGCGTTTTTCTTTTCCTTTGATCCAGGTAGATGTCATTCCCTTTATATTTTTACTTATTAAAGAGGGTCATCTAAAAGTGGATAATGCCCTCAATGGATCAGTGTAATTTTTGCGCAGACTAATTACATATTGATAATTAACGAGCTTCCTTTGTGAGTCTTCGCTGGTGAATCTCAAAAGTTCTTCACCTCTCTCAGTCTCTCTCTCTCTCTCTCTCTAGACTATGGAGATGAAGATCGAGTAACCCAGCAGCTATGTTTTGTGAATTCCTCTCAATTATAAATTATTAGCCAGGGTGAATATCTCAGAAAAACAGGGTTCCGAGCCGTTCGCTTCATTAGCTAATAACCGATCCGTTGCACTAGTCCATTATCGAACCTCGATGTTGAAAATTGTTAACGAGTTAATTACGCTTTTAAGATGTATATTTTTTTCTACTCTACGTTATTTTAATCAATTAAGTTTTCATAACAGCTCTTATTTTTCTGTTACAGTTCCAGTCACTTTTGGAATCGAGTAACGTCGCTCTCAGTGTACTAAATGTCAGAAAAGTCACCGTTTTTGCATCCACAAATCGCGCCTACCAAATTTATAATAAAAGCAGTGAGGCCTCAGTGATTCCTTATCATATCAGTAAGTACAAAATTGAACTTTTCTTATTGATGCAGAGTTTATATGGAAAAATTTACAAGGTGTTTGCAAAATTATTAAAATCCTCAACAGGACAACTATTAAAATCCTCAATTGCAGTAATATTGCTGCAATATTGCGTGATGATTTAAGCATTTCAAATTCACGCCTTCAATGTCCAAAAATATTTTTAAAATTAAACATTTTTAAGATTGGTTAATTTTTTTATCGAAAAAGGTGGAAATTTTGTTAATACCTTTTGGTTCCTATAAATTTCTTACAAAGCGCCTGTTTATGTAGTGAGTATTTTGCTCTCTGGTAAAATTACATGTACACAAATCATGATACATACCTGTAATTATTTCTGTGGTATATGGGCCCGTATGCGATTGAGTGTTAGCTTTATGTCCCATATTGTAATCTCAAATGGACATAACCCATTTAATGCCATGACGTTAATGCTATACATAACAGATCAGGTTTCACGAATCATGCAGTGGAATCGCGAGGGATGAGGTGATTGAGGATGTACATATATGTATGTACTTACAGATATATGAAATTTAAAACAGTAAATAGAATAAATACGACAATCGGAAATAACAAGAAATCTGTCATTTTTCATCGGTTTTCACTTCAAATTAAGCCCTATCGTCTATTTCAACGTCATACGAATATTTTTAATTTTTGCGGGGTGGCGACTTGACCGGGAAACCGAGAAAAACCGGAAAATGACCGGGAATTTAATTAAAAAACCGGGATTTACTTCAGATGGCAGTAAAATTCAAATTTTCGTTTTTTTAGTAATTATTTATACTTTAGGAATTAGTTTGAAGTTTCAAACGTCTAGTCTGACGATTTTTTAAAAATTTATAACAAAAAAATAATTAATAACAAAAAAAAGTTTCCAAAGTTCTCAAAACTCAACATTTTTATTAATTTACTAATAGATATTTACCCCGCGTTAACTAGAATTTATTTATGAGATTTTGTAGAATTTAAAAGAATTTTAAAGAGACTTTAAAGAATTGCAAAAGATTCACAGAAAAAAAAAAGTTTTAAATTAAGCCCGAAAGGCCTGGTTTGTGTTACAATTTAAGCCAGCTTTTGGGTTTAAATTTAGTTTTAAGCCCAAAAACTAGCTTAAATTGTAACACAAACTAGACCTTTCGGGCTTGATTCAAAACTTTTTTTTTCTGTGTTTTTTAAGTGATTTTAAGGAATTTCAAGGGATAAAAAGACTTTAAAGGGTTTTAAAAAATTAAAAGGGATGCTAAGAGATTTTGATTGATTTTTAAAAGAGTTTAACATTTGAACTGTGATTTTTAAGGAATTTTAAAGAATTCAAAAATATTTTAAGCAAAATTTAAATTAAAAATGATATTTTAAAACAAAAATATGTTAAATAATTTCAAGTAAGGGATTTCATTTGATTTTTTCCGCAATAAAATTAAATCCTTTAAATTTTTGAAATCACTTAGTGTCTTGAAATCTCTTGGAAATCTGTGAACTCTCTTGAATTCTTTAGAAATTCATTAAAATTCCTTACAATCACTTGACATCACTTGAAATCTCTTAAAATCCCTTAAAATTCCTTAAAGTTCCTTAAAATCCGATGAAATGTATTTTTAAGACAGTTTAAAAAAAGTTTAAGGATTTTAAAAAGATTTTAAGAGATTTTATGTGACTTTAAGGAATTTTAATGAATTTGAAGAGATTTTAAAGAATTCCAAGGGCTTTTAAAATACATATTTTAAACGATTTCAATAAATTCAAAATAATTTAAACAAATTTCAAGGAATTTCAAGAGATTTTAAGAGATTCAGAAACTTTAAAGAGTTTTAAGCGATTTTAAGGGATTTTAAAGGATATCATTTTATTTTATGGAATTTCAAGGGATTTTGAAAGTGTTAAAAATATTTAAATACATTTAAATTGATTCTAAGGAATTTCCAAGAATTTGAAAAGAATATCAAGATATTTTAGATGATTGTAAAGAATTCCAAAGTATTTATATTTTAAGGATTTGTATTTTAAGGATTTATATTTCAAGGATTTATATTTCAAGAAATTTATATTTCAAGGGATTTTTTTTCTTGAATTCGTTCGAAATGCTTTGAAATCGTTTAAAATATTTTGAAATCTCTCAAAATCACTTAAAATATCTTGAAAATCTCTAAAATCATTCTAAGTGTCTCGAAATATAAACAAAATGATAAAATATTTTTAAAATTCACAAAAACTTTCAAAATATCTTTAAAAAATTGTCAAGACAAATTTATAACGCCTTACAAAATTTACTTTCAATAGATTTAAGGATGTGAACACCTATTCAGGAAATCCTTCAAATTCCTTGAAATTCCTGAAAATATCTTGAAATTCCCCTTTAAAATTAAATTTTAAATTAAACATTTAAATTTAAATTTAAAAATTACGCAATGTCTATGAAATCCCTTAAAATTCCTTAAAGTCACCTGAAATATCTTAAAATCCCGAGCAACGCCGGGTAAATTTCTGTTAGTAGGTAAATAAATAAAAATAAAATGGTTTTGGGAAAATTTTTAAATACTTTTAATCCAATAAATGTAAAAAAATAAAATAAAAAAGTTCCTCAGACTAGACGTCGCAGCAATTGCAACCAATATTTTTATTTTTTCCATTATTACATTTTGCAATTTTTTACTCTCTTGTATTTCAGGATTTTTGGAATAAAATCATGAATTAAAGTAAATCTTTGGGCTTTGCGGTAAATGCGAATATAATATTTTTACTTGACCCATAAAATTGAAAAAAATTTACCCGGAAAACCGGGAAAAGGATCATCTTTTGAAATTCGAAATTAATAACTCATTTGTGGAAATTTACGGTAGAAAGTAATCTGATTATTTATGTAATAATAACTGGTTAGTATTTGTTTGCCTTTCGGGCTCTCTCAAATTCCGGATTCCAATTAGAAGGCCGATAGTCATTATGTCAGTGGAAAATCAATTTCTCTGTGTTTCCCCCTGTCTCTTCGCGCAGTATTCCAAACCCTGGAATTTAATCGTACATGGGCTTACACCCTACCCTCCACAATCCCACACCAAACCTGGGGCTACCACCTTGAAGTAACCCTAGCCCTCGTCGTCTAATTATCAGTTATCGATCAAAAGGATGATCGAGAATTCTCGACCAGTTTAGATCCTTCTTCCAGTTCGCTGACTCACAGCTGTGCGGGCTCGACCCTCTTTAGTGCTTTGAACTTTTTGTCGCTTTTTCTCAGTAAAAAATGTATTTTATGAGATGTAAAAAATTTCCACGAAGACTTGGAAAACTGAATGTGATAATTGTGTTACATAAAACATCTCCCTTTTCTGTACTTTTTTTACCGAGGTAATTACTGAAATTTCAGATATTTCGGATATTTGTCATTAACTGTTCACTTTTTCTAAAAAATTAAGAGTTAAAAAATTAATCTTGTTTTTTAAGATAAAAAATTGTTCGCAGCAGAGTCTTTAATCATTTACAAAAATAACAGGCTAATTATACAATATACATTCACTATTTAAATTTAAAATGAAGGGTTCTTGAACTCTAATTTGGATTACGTGACTTCAAAGAGGCAACTTCATGTCCTTAATTAACAAAATAATATAAGAGATGCAAAAGGAAAATACTCATAAAAATATAATGTTAGAAGTCGTATATGTGATTTGAGAAATTAATTAAAATATTGTTTTTATTATATTTTTAAGGGATTAAAAATATTATTTTTATTATATAGTTATATAATTATATAATTATTATATAAATTTGCGAAAAATAGCATAATATTTTTCAAAGAATGGAAAAATTAAGCACTATACAATTACATCGAGCCAGAGACTTCATTAAAGCACGCAAGTTCGTGAATGAAATCACGAAATGGACAAGTGTTTCGTCAGAAAATGAGCTTTCGTGCTGCGTTGAAAAAATGTGATGGCGTGCCAAGATTAAACTTCTCTATCATCTTTTCTACTTGTCTAACTTTAACTCTAGAAGGGATATATAAATTATAAAGATATATATGTATATATTTCATAATTATAAAATTGTAATTACGTTGAGATATTGAGACTACGGAATATTATACAAACAATCAGTTGCTGAGAAATTATCGCGAATATGGAACAAATTTTATTCGAATGATATTACATTCGATTTTTTAATTTATTCCTTAGTTCTATATTCGTTGTTCATTTATTCGTTATTCGCAACTTGATACGATTAATGATTAATGAACATTGAACAACGAATAAAAACATGGCTCTTTTGAAAATTTTTTAAATTATTTACGTACTTTATAATATTTATTAATTTTTCAAATAACAAATACTGTAAACTTTCCTATCTTAAAAAAGTGATGTTACCATATATCGATCACATTTTTTTTTAGTAAACCAACATTATTACAAAATTCTAAGAATTTTAAGGGATTTTAACGATTTTCAAGGAATTTTGACTAAATTCAAAAGAATTTTAGGATTTCTAAAGGATTTCGTGAAATTTTAAGGGATTACAGGATAATTCGTGGAATTTTAAAGGAATTCATGCAATTTTAAGAGATTTTTAAAGGGGTTTTAATGGATTTTTAATGTTGTAAAATTTGGAGGAATTTTAAGATATTTCAACGACTTTTAAGGGATTTTAAATTTTTTCGTGGAATTTCGAGGAATTTTGATAATTTTTAAATGATTTTAAGAGAATTTAAGGGATTTTTATGATTTTTAAAATATTTTGTGAAATATTAAAGGATTGCATGAAATTTAATGAGATTTATAATAATTTTAATGATTATTAAAGGATATTATCGTAGAATTTTAAGGAATTACCAAAAGTTTCTAAGAATTTTTACTTTTAAAATATTGTATGGATTTGGAAGGATTTAAAGTTTGCCGGGTAATTTTATTGAGGGATTTCAAAAGATTTTTATGACTCAAAAGATTTCGTAGAATTTAAAAAGATTTTGAAAGTTATCATCAAATTTCTTGAAATTTTAGGGCATTTTAAGAGAATTTAAGAGATTTTTATGAGTTTTATAAAAATTTTGTGAAATTTTAAAGGATTCCGTGGAATTTTTTGAGAATTTCTAAGAATTTTTGGATTTTATCGAATTTTGAAGGATTTCAAAGTTTTTTGTAAAATTTTAAGAAACCAGAAAATCAACATGTACGCGATTATTTTGTTTTCCTTCTTATACAACTTTGTCATTCAAAAGCCAATCAGGTTTGCAACATTTCAAGTATTTTAAGAGATTTAATGAGATTTCATGGAATTTTGAATATGTAGTGTTAAGGAATTTAAAAGGGTTTTACGTTTATTGAGATTTTAGAGATATTAAGTAATTCTAAAGACTTTTAAGGAATTTTACAAAATTTCGTGAAATTATAATTAATTTTAAAAGATTTTACAATATTTCAAGGGATTTTCGAAATTTTATTCGATTTTTGAGAATTTCAGCGGATTTCATTCGATTTTTGAAAATTTCAGGGGATTTCATGAGATTTTATGGGATTTTAAGTAACTTTGTGGAATTTGATGATATTTGTGTACTTTTGAAGTCCCTTAAAAAATATTGATGTTAAAAAATTGTATTATAGCTGGAATTGAAATTTCAAGATTTAAATTTTTGAAATGCCTTTTATTTATTTGATACAAGAAATACGCAATTGAAAGAAAAAAAAAACACTTTCAAAAATTAAAACTAAATTTTAATCCAAACCTCGGCATATTGCCTGAAATACAACTTTGAAAAAAGTTTTTTTGACTTTCATTGCGTTTCCAACTACATAAGGTATCATAATGCTTAGAATATCATTGATTAACATACTTTTATAATTATAAATTGACAAACAATCAAATATATTGAGTAATAAGTGAAAATTATACAGGAGCAATTTTACGCCAGAAGCTCATTCGATTTTCGAAAAACCGATTGGACAGTCTTAGACTAGGATTTGTGCCATTAGCATTGCCAATCTCCAAATGGATTCGGTTCTTCTCATCATATGGCGTCCAAAAGTCATCATTCTTTAATTGTTTTGATGTTGGTTTTCTATAAAATTGTAAAATAATTTGTATCATTATTTGGTCAATGCAAATAGCAAAGGGAATACAGAAATAAAGTATAAAATATTTAATTATACAAACCCATTAATAGCAAACGATGTCCAAAGATCAATCATTAGTTCGCTAATTAACTTTTGTGCTTCGGTGAAATTATTACTTGGTGGACCTCTCGCGACAGGTAAAGGTGAGAAAATATATTTAAGTTCACCACCGTGAGGCACACCCACATTTTTATTACCTTCAGCTTGATAACCGAAGGAATAAAAATAAATTGGGGTTTTCCTTTTTGGTGCGACTGTTTCCAACATCGCCACTTCTGGATATACAAAGTAACCATCGCCTTTAAATTTTGCAAGATTTTCCGAGAACTGAAATAATATGAAATAGTAATAAAATGCTTTTTGATTTTGAGTAAAAAAAAATAATAATTCGTTTACCATATCATTCTTCTTAGGATCAATGAAATTATTGAAATAGAATTTTTTCACAGCTTGTGCAAACCTTTCTTCAATTTTGAAATTGAAAAAGGGACCAGCAATTAAATTGATTAATTTATTCAAGTAGGATACATTGGCAGGATTATACTTTAGTGGAATAGAAGGTAACCCTAGAATACAAAATTATCCGTATATATTTAATATGTACTTACTTTATTTATTTATTTTCGTAAATATTTTTTGTAATATATTCTTCATTTCTGAACTACACTGAGAAAAATGGTTGGTTCGGACAACAAAACGTTTGGTTGCTATAGAAGCAACAAAAATTTTTGGTTGTGCCAATCAAATCTTGGTTCTTTCAACAAACCTGTTGTTGAAACCAAAAATTTTTGTTGCAACCAAAAATTGTTTGGTTGTGCCAACAACAAGTTTGTTGAAAGAACCAAGATTTGGTTGTGCCAACCAAAAATTTTTGTTGCTTCTATAGCAACCAAACGTTTTATTATCCGAACCAAATAGTTTTCTCAATGTACTCACTGGAACTTCCTGTACTTTCTGCTGTGACAGATCCCGTGATACAAGGCAAATCCTTCATTTGATTTTGTTTCATCAAATTCAAAGGACTGTCAGTTAGAAATGCATCAGCAGCTTCAGGTTCATCCGTTGGTGTCCATCCAAAACTTTTAGTGGTTTGTTCAAGTTCTTTGAATACACTTGTTACGTTTAGTAAGCTTTCTACACTTTTTGTTCGAAGACAGTCAACAAATCTTTCGGAAGTACTGAACTCACAGGAAAGATGAGAAGCCATTTTTTTGGCAACCTCTAGTAAACGGCTTCTTTGTGTGTATACCCAAGCACCAATTGGGCTGCCGCTTTCAATTATGTATTGGTGGAAGAGACCTGCAGAAAATGTTTTTAATTAAACATTTTTTTAATTTAAAATGCATTGATATAAAATTCTTGGTGTGGGTTTAATTTATATAATTTTACAATTAATTACCGTTGCTCGCTTTTGAAAGCGCATGAAGTGCAACACTTGCCCCTCCAGCACTGTCACCAAAAATGGTAACTCTTTTTGGATCTCCTCCAAACGATCTTATATTTTGCTGAACCCACTTTAAAGACATCACCTGATCTTTCAAACCATAATTTCCCATTGCTGCTGAGTTTCCTAGACTAAAAAAGCCAAAAGCTTCCAATCGATAGTTTATAGTGACAAGGATAATATCCTTGTCAAGAAGATAGTTCCCTAGAGCGAAATTACCGGTTCCCACATGGAAAGCACCTCCATGTATCCATAACATAACAGGAAGTAACGTATTATTTGTTTTTTGATTACTCTGAAAAATTTACATTTTTTACTGTTGATAGAAGTGTATTTGGAATAATTAGTGTCTTACCAAAGAAAAATCGAATTCCAGAAGTGGTGTATAAAGATTTAGATACAAACAATCTTCACTTCCTTTTGCTTTTCCCCTTATCATTTGAGGACATATATTCCCAAATGTAGTAGCTTGTCGTATTCCACGCCAATTTTTTGCTGGCACAGGACTCCTGAACCTATTTTATATTTATAAATTAAAAAATTGTAACCAATGACACGAGTAGGTATATAAGCTACAGAATGCCACGTTTCAAATGTTCAATATGTTTAAGAACATATTATAATTGATTATGTGACTTTAGATTAGTGGAATACAAAGATACAATATACAAAAAAAATACAAAATGAATAGAATAATTTCAATTTTACCTTAGATTTCCAATTGGCGGTTCAGCATATGGAATTCCTCTAAAAGCTGCATATTTTCTTCCATTTCTGGATACCTCGATAGTACCGTTTAATATGCCTTGGGATAATTTCACCAGAGGTTCTGCATTTGTCCAAAAATTGCACAGAAGGTGCAACAAAAATAGAGAATATTGACCCTTCATTATATCAATTCTCTAATTAATTCTTTTTAATTTTACTAATCATTAATGAAATCACGGATAACTTCTTGCTTCTCTAGTTACTTGAAATTAACTAATTCTGATAAAATTTATAAATGTAACGTGGCACATTTGATGTTACACAACCTCCAGGCTCAAGGTCTAATTGAGACAGTGATGTGATGAAATTTACCTCCACTTTACGATTTATTTTCTCAAATATAATTTGCAGGGAAAAAAGTGGTATTCTTACGTCAGTTAAAGTGGTTATTTTTGACAACTTTAACTGTTCTGGCGATATCATAATATCATCAACGAACATATTATATATAGCTGGCACAAAGATATTGCAATTTTATTGTAACATATATATATTGGAACCATAAAACTTAAAATAAATGTGAATAAGGAAAATAATAAAAATTTATATATAAATATATAGATTAGGCTAATGTTGCATAAAATGTTTCCAATATTATATTATACGAAAAAAATGTATTCTATACTGTTGGACCGAAGTTACGCATATTTCTTATAAATATATAAATATGTGTAAAGAGCGACCAGGGCATGAAAGGCATCATCTAAATTATTTAAAAATTAATGAAATATGAATTAATTAATTAAAATGTAATTAAAATTAAATACAATTAGCAAACCAATAATTTTAAAGTGATTTTTACGAGGTTTTAAAGATTTTTTATGGTTTTTAAAAACTTTCGTAGAATTTTAAGGTATTTCAGGATATTTCTCGGAATTTGAACGGAATTCATTTAAAGCTAGGGAATTTTAAGGGATTTGAAATGTTTTGAAATTTTGAGAAAGATTATGAGATTTCAAAGAACTTTAAGAGATTTCAACGAATTTAAGCGATTTCTAATGTTTTCGTGTTTCGAGGAATATTATAAGCGAATTCAAAAGATTTTGATAATTTTTTAAAGATTTTTTGGAATTTAATGAGATTTCTAATAATTTTAATGAATTTTTAATGATGTATAGGGATTTTAAATTTTATCGTAGAATGCACAGAATTTCAAGAAATTTCTGACAATTTTAAGAGGTTTTCACGAATTTTAAGAGATTTCAACGAATTTTAAGCGATTTCGAAGATTTTCGTGAAATTTTAAGTGATTTGAAAAGGTTTCTGGGCGTTTTAAGAGATTTTAAGAAATCTTAAATCTTGTTGTGAAGTTTCAAGGAATTTTAAGGGATTTCAAAATGGTTCAGAAAATTTTAAGGAAATTTAAGGAATTTTAAGAGAATTCAAGAGATTTTAATAATTTTAAAAATATTTTATGGAATTTTTAAGAATTTTGTAAAATTTTATGAAATTTCTAATAACTTGAAGTGATTTTCTGATTTTTAAAAGGTTTTATAGAATTTTAAGGATTTCATGGAATTTAATGAGATTTCTAATAATATTAATGGATTTTTAAAGGACGTAAAGGGGTTTTAAATCTTATCGTAGAATTTAAAAAATTTCAACAAGTTTCTGGGATTTTTAAGAAGTTTTCACGAATTTTAAGAGATTTCAAGAGATTTTTATGAGTTTTAAAATATTTTAAGGATTTTAAAGTTCGTCAGGTAATTTTATCGAGGTATTTCAAAAGAATTTTTATACATATATGATTTTTAAAAGATTTTCTAGAATTTTTAAGGATTTCATAAAATTTGATAAGATTTCTAAGGATTTTAAGAGATTTAAAATTTTAAGAAATTCCAAGAGGTTTTTAAGAATTTTTAGAGATTTTTGCGAATTTTAACTTGTATTTCAAGAGATTCATGATTTTAATGGTTTTTATAGATTTTTAAGGGATTTAAAGAGGTTTTTGGGAATTTTAAGAAATCTTAACGAATTTTTAAGGAATTTCGAAAATTTTCTTAAAATTTGTTTGCGCTAGGATTTTAAGAGATTTTAAATTTTAGGAAATTTCAAGAGGTTTTTAGGAAGTTTTAGAGATTTTTGCGAATTTTAATTTGGATTTCAAGAGGTTTTTAGGAGTTTTAAGAAATCTTAACGAATTTTAAGGGATCAAACAATCGATTGTAGGTTTTGCCCTTGTGGAATTTCGTTTTTTATATGAATTTCGAAAAAAACGAGTTATAGACAAATCCTTTGAAAAATCCTTATTAAAAATTTTCTAGCTAATATCATTTTCCCATATATCACCCTTCAACGCCTTCAACTGTCAAATATGGCATCAAAGTTTAAAAATTGAAAATGTTGCCAACTTCAATTTAAAAAATAAAATAACGGAGTGAAAAATAATTTAATAACGGACGAAATAATTAACGAATAAACGAATACAAATAAAATTTTTATTCGTAGATAGTTCGAATAATTTATCAATCGAGTAATGTCCAACTCTTGTATATAATTTGAAATAATAAACAACACCTGTCTTCTCTAATATTATATTAAAAAAAAAAAAATTACTGGATACCTCTGATTAACTTTTAAGTAACTGACAATATTTTTCAAATGTGTTATAAGAATTTTTTCAGAACGATATAGAGGGCTAAAATAAAGTTTTAAAATTCCATTGGGAAATCTTTGAGACACTCAGCGGGAAATTGCGTATTTCGCGGGCAGAGCTAGTATAATACAACAGTAAAACTTCTATGTAAGTTTTTTCTTTATACTTTTCTGGAAATAGAAGAGTAACCATAAAGGAAGGAAAGCACTGTCCTTATATTCACCGGCGATTGCAGTTACAGTAACTGCAATTGCACTGCGCGTATCAGCGATCTTATTCCGTTTATAGTTTCGGCTACGGGCCACTTCCAAGTCTTGAGAACCTGAATAACTTTAATGTTCTTCTTATCTTTCAGCTCCAGAGCACTCTCAATTAGTTTTTCATAAGAATTCTAATTTTGCTGTGTAAACCAAGTTTTTCTAACTAGTTTTCCGATGTGTAACTAATTTCTTGTTAAGTATCTGAAAACGTAATTCCTCTCGACGAAATTAAGGAAGTAATCCAATAATAATTTAATGAATTTCCTTATCAGAGCATTATGCGCACATTTAATATTCTGGTGTATGTAACTTTGTACCTGATGCGCATCCAATAATCACAAAGGGAAACAAAAGTCAATGAAGCTGGGAGTAATTCAAAGCGTAAAGTTATTGACAAACTTCTGCCTAATGCAAGAACCAGTGAAGGCTGAAGTTTGATCGTGTCATACATGCATTATGACTATATCACACCACTTTCTAGTTATCTGATCGTGAAACTAATCGAGCAAAGTTCGAAGACTGAAATCAACTTCTCGAATTATGTGGATGCAGAAGTCTCAAGTCTCCCTTCAAGAATCATCACATCTTGCAAATTATGACTAGAAGTCAAATCAGACGACTTTCAAGACCTATGATAATCTCTCATGAACGATAATCTAATGGAAGTTCTCTCTATACTCTCAAGTCTTTTAGAATTTAGAGCGAAATCATCTACTAATTTTCTATAAGACTTCTCTGAGATCCTCCACTAGATGCGTAATTATTTTCTGAAATTATCTGCATTTACAAAGTCAATTATTTATGGGACAAGAGACATTTACTGTAGAACTGAAGATACTTACTAAAGGTTTGTAGAACGACCTCTTTAAGGAAGATCCGATTGCTTGCAGAGTAGTTAGTCTATGTACTCAGGAGGCAACTCGAGACTACAATACTTCCCTTCTTGTCTAGTAGTTTTGCGGTCAGAAGCTAAGAAGTTTGTCATGTGTGTTTAACTAACTAACTAAGTCAGCTTCGTGATTTACTCTCTTCGAAGTTCAACTTAAAATGTAGATTATTAAAATTCTTTTAACCAGAGTCAGGGAAATATCAGGGAAAAAAAAGTTTGTCAGGGAAATGTCAGGGAAATGCGAATAATTGTCAAGGAAAATGGAAATTGACGTTTATGCTAACTATGTTATTTTTGTCGTATTGCATATATAGATTTTATAGTTTATTTAACAGATTTTAGAAAGCTTCCAAGGATTTCGAAAGAATATAAAGAATTTCCAGGCATTCTTTGAGATTCTTTGGGTTTTTAATGATTTTAAGAAATTTTCAATAATTTAAAATAATTTTAAGAGGTTTCTAGGAATTTAAAGGGATTACAAGAGATTTGTATAATATTAAAAAGATTTATTGTAATTTTAAAGGACTTCATGAAATTTTAAGAGATTTTTAAGAAAGTTTAGGGAGTTTAAATAATTTTAAGGAATTTTAAGAAATTTTAAAGGAGTTTATAAAGCTTGTAAAAGTTTAAAGAAATTTTGATTTTTAAAGTGATTTTAAGGGATTTTAATGTTCCTTATGAAGTTTTAAAGAATTTCATGAAATTTTTATGATTTTCTAAATATTTTGGGGAATTTTAGGGAATTTTGAAAAGTTTTTTAAAATTTTTAAAGTTTTTTTTACGTATTTTAAGAGATTTTAAAGTTTTTCATGGC
>CAJFCP010000150.1:502626-534632 GCA_904066005.1 Synergus itoensis | reverse complement strand
ATTATAAAGGATTTTAAGAAACTTGTAAGAATTTAAAGAGATTTTAAGGAATTATAAATATTCTCGTGGAATTTAAAAATATTTTAAAAGGCTTGTAAGAATTTTAAGAAATTTTAATTATTTTAAAGTGATTTTAAAGAATTCAAATGTTCCTCATGGAATTTTAAAGGATTTCACGAGATTTTTATGATTTTCTAAATATTTTGTGGAATTTTAGGGAATTTTGAAAAGTTTTTTTAAATTTTTAAAGTTTTTTTTTACGTATTTTAAGAGATTTTAAAGATTTTCGTGGAATTATAAAGGATTTTAAGAAACTTGTAAGAATTTAAAGAGATTTTAAGGAATTATAAATATTCTCGTGGAATTTAAAAGGATTTTAAAAAACTTTTAAGAATTTCAAGAAATTTTGATTTTTTGAATGTTTCTTGTGAAATTTTAAAGAATTTCACGAGATTTTTATGATTTTTTAAAGATTTTGTTGAATTTTAAGGAATTTTAAGAATTTTTCAAAAATTTTAAGAGATTTTTACGTATTTTAAGGGATTTTAAAGTTCTTTTGTGGAATTATAAAATATTTTAAAAGGCTTGTAAAAATTTTAAGAAATTTCGACATTTTTAAAATGATTTTAAGGAATTTTAATATTCCTCATCTTTTAAAAAATTTGGAAAGTTATTTTTAATTTTTGAAATGTTTTTTAAGATTTTTTGTTTGAGGAATTTTTATTTAGAGATTTTAATGCATTTTAGGGAATTTCACAGTTCCTTAAAGATTTCACCAGATTTTTATGATTCGTAAAAGATTTTGCGAAATTGTAAAGGATTTCATGGACTTTTAATAGATTTTAAAGAATTTATGACATTTTATGGGATTGTAAATATTTTAGTGGAATTTTAAGGAATTTAAAGTTTTTTCTAGAAATTTCAAAAGATTGCAACAAATTTTAAGGGATTTCAATAATTTTCCAGTAATTTTAAGAGATTTTTTACGTATTTTAAAGAATTTAAAAATTTTTCATGAAATTATAAAGGATTTTAAGAAACTTGCAAGAGTTTTAAAAGATTTTAAGGGATTATAAATATTCTCGTGGAATTTTAAAGGATTTTAAAAGGCTTGTAAGAATTTTAAGAAATTTTGATTTTTTAAAAGTGATTTTAAGAGTTTTGATTTGAAATTTTCAAGAATTTCACAAGATTTTTTTTATTTATAAAAGATTTTGTAGAATTTTATGGAATTTCAAGAGGTTTTCAAGAATTTTAAGAGATATTTCTTTACGTCTTATAAGGGATTTTAAAGTTTTTCGTGGAATTGTAAAGAATTTTAAGAAGCTTGTAAAAATTTAAAGAAATTTTGACATTTTTAAAGAATTTTGTGAGGTTTTTGTTTCCAAGAATTTTTATTTAGAGATTTTAATGTATTTTAGGGAATTTCAAAGTTCCTTATTGAATTTTAAAGGATTTCTTGGAATTTTAATAGATTTTAAATGTTATAGGAATTTAAAAATTTTAAGGAATTTAATGATGTTTCTATGAATTTTCAAAAGATTTCAGCGAATTTTAAGAGTTTTCAAATAAGTTTTAAGAAATTTAAATAAATTGAAAAATATTTCCAAGGTTTTGAGAGATTTTTACGAATTTTAAGTCGTAATTGTGAAGTGATTTTAAATTTCAAAATATATAAAATGATATACGAAATTTTTGAAAAATTTAAATAGTATTTTTACTAAAAATCTCATTTTTAATACTTTTCTGTCAGGGAAAAGTCAGGGAAATGTCAGGAAAATGTCAGGAAAATGAAAAAAAAGTGAATTTTGTGGCCACCCTGTTAACGATTTGAAATCGATAAATTTGCAGGGTATAACCATGGAAAAGCTCTCAACAATAAAAAATGCTTATTAATCCTCCACATATATAAAAGGAGGGTGTTCAGAATGTGCGAGAAAAGTATGAAAAGCAGGAATTACACGGGAATTGTATTGATGCGGATAATGTAGGGAAATCTGCGACATTTTTATTTGATGCGAGAATTTTTTATTTCCTCTAGTTATGAATGATTATTGATTATTGATTATTTATTTACACAGACATAAGCTTTTGTATATTTACTAATTCTCAAATATTGCGCTCAAAAACAGAGAATATAAAACTTGTATTCTTTCCATACACAGAATCAACCTAACTCGCACACGATCTTTGATGCATTAACTTTTTATCTTATTCTCAACTTTCCCATCCCTTTTGTACATAATGAATAAAGTTTCACAATTAGTTACGAAACTTTGATAATTTTGGATTTTAAGCTACTTGTTTTGCGGCACGAAGTGCTATCGCGGCCCGTTTAATTTATCATTCCACCTGGGAATCAACAACGAGTAGACGAGACTTTTGTTGGTCAGACGGATCGTCAGAAGATGAAATTATGCCCACAGCCGTCGCGCGACTCGCAAATTGCTTTCGAAGTGTGTTTGTCTTCCATGCGACTTTTCAGGGAGAGAATGCTGCCTCGATTAAATCCTCGAATGCCGGAAGTTCTTCTGACATGAGCGATTATTATTTTCTGGGATGAAAGCGTTTGCAAAAAAACCACAAGTTCTCGAGAACCAAGGTTGGAGAATAGAAGCTTCGCGTCTGGCAGTCGATTTATCGATGTTTCTGATACGTATTTAATTGAACTAAAAATCGATTGAACAAAACGACAATTAAACCAAAACAAATGAATGTTTATATATATTTTTTGATTTCCAAAGTAGCGTCATAAAATTGTTGAACATCATTAGCTTATATTATCGATGTTTCTCAATATTGTCTTTTTTATCGATTAAAAATCACAAAAAATTACTATTCTCTTCGCTGTAAAAGTAACGTGCAATTAAAATTAATATGGGAAAATTATTGAATGGATATGATCAACTTTAACTACATTTTCTTAAATTATGTTAATTTTTTAAGTTTTTCTCTTTATACTTTTTTAATGTATTTTTTTAGAAACTTTTTTAAATTCCTTGAAATCTTTGAAATCTTCTTTAAAACTGTAAAAAGTCTTTTTGTCTTCTAAAATCCCTTGAAATTTCTTAAAAACAAATAAAATCTCTTAAAATATCATGAAATCCTTTAAAATCATCCTAAAAGTCTTGAAATTGTTTGTAATTATTTAAAATATCTTGAAATATCATGAAGTCTCTTCAAATTCATTATAATTTATAATTCTTCAAAGTGATTTAAAATGTTTTTAAATCTTTGGAAAATCTTTAAACTCCCTTGAAATCCCTTGATAAAATCTCTTAAAATCTTTTGAAATTCTTTAAAATCCTTTAAAGTTTGGATGAAATTCCTTAAAGTCACTTGAAAGCTACACGGAAAAAATGATTCATCGATCGAAACAAGAATTTCCACATTGAATCTGTTTCAGAATTCTGCTCTGAAAAGAATTTCAGATTTTAAAATAATTTTAAATAAAATTTTTTAATATTTTGAATAATAATAATAATAATAATAATAATAATAATAATAATGAGATCACGTAAATTTACCGAAATTTAAAATTCCCGAAATATGTGTTTAAAATTTACTTTCAAAACTTTTGCTCAAAACTTTGGCAATAAATTTTAAACAAAAATTTCGGGAAGTTTTCAAGTCGGGGAATTTTAATTTTGGGAATATTTAACTTTAGGAATTTTCATTTTCGGGAATTTTAAACGCGGAAAAAAATTAATACCTGGAAATCCAGGATAAAGTTGATTTATGTTTTTGATAAATAAACCGTAGTTCCAGTTCTTATCTTTATTAAATTAAATATCGTGAAGTTATTATTTCTGAATCTTATCTCTTCACTGATATTGAACAATAGAAAAATTCACGTCTTAAGAGAATAAAGTTACAAAATTAAAACAAAATTACATATTTTAATTATTATATCTGTTAATTAATACAATTTTTGAGGTAATTTTCTCCAAATTCCTATGCATGCAATACATATATTACCACTTTTTAATGTTAGGTAGTATGTTATTCAAGGTTCACGGAACTTTTAACAAAAATCTTTTCCATGCTTTAAAGTTTAAAATTTTTGTTATTGGGAATAAATATTATACAATTTTAATACATATTTGATAAAATTGTTTCCACATTCGAGAAAAAATTATTCTCAGAAGTAATTTCACTGATTTCGTTATTTTCTTGATTTAAGAAAATCAGTCCCTTCTACTTAGGAAAGAATGACTTCTCTCAAGTAAAACCAGCCAAGTAATTACGTTGACTTGATTCAATGCACTTTATTGTTCCGTGTATGTGAATGTACCCGACCAATTATTGAGAGGTGCTGGTTGAAAATTACCTCGAGGTATTACTATCCCTCGACTACCTGTTGGCTGCTGTACTGTTACTGTTTCATCTCCGACATTATAAAACATCGAAATGGGTCCATTTTCATGCGCCCGATAAACATTACCATTTGGCAATAAATATCGTGCACCAACCTTTGGTTGTAGTATAGTTCTTGTACGCATTGTTACTAAACGTGGACCATGTGGTTGATTATATTGATTATTGTTATTTCCTCCTTGTCCACCATTTTGATTATAATTCATCTGTGAAGACAATTCTGTAAAAAGAAGAGAAAAAAAAAATAATTCGTTATTTATCAAGTCAATGTAAGTAGGATATACTCGTACTGACACAATTTTAATTTCACAATTTTAAATTGATATTAATTACAATTGAATGTTTTATCATTTTTAAAATAAATTTTTTCTTTTTCAATTTTAAAATTAAATCTCTGAAAATTGTGGGACATAAAAAACAAGTATTTGACATTTTAAGCACTTTTAATTTATAATAATTTCAAGCTTAATGTTTTAAAAATGCAATTAAATAATAAGTTCGATGAAAGTATCAATTTTATATAAAAAAATCCTATTTTAAAAAAGTGGTGTCACGAAATGTCTTCAAAATCTCGCATACATTCACTTAAAAAAAAGGTTTGGTCCGGACAACAAAATAATTTTGTTGGTATTTGTGCAACAAAATTTTTTTGTTGGCTCAACCAAATTTTTGTTGGGTCAAGAAAACGTTTTGTTAAACCAACAAAATGTTTTGTTGAACCAACAAAATGTTTTGCTGAACCAACAAAAATTTTTTTCAGCCAACAAAACATATTTTGTTGCACAAAATATTTTTCTCAGTGTTTTTGTTATAAACCTGATTGGCTTTTGAATGACTTAAAATTGTAATAAGGAAAATAAAATAATAGCGCGCATATTGATTTGCTGGTCTCTTAAAATTTTACAAAAAATTTCGAAATCCTTCAAAATTCGTTAAAATCTCTTAACATATTCTTAGAAACCTCTTGAAATTGGTTAAAATTTGTTAAAATACCTATCTAAAAAAAAAATTCTTAGAAATCCTCAAAAAATTCCACGAAATCTTTAAAAATTCTACAAAATTTTTTGAAAAATATCTTGAAATTCCTTAAAATTATTAGAAATCTCATAAAATGCCATGAAATTCTTTAAAATTTCATGAAATCCTTAAAAATCCACAAAATCATAAAAATCAGAAAAACCTCTTGAAATCCCTAAAAATTTGACGATAACTTTCCAAATCCTTTTAAATTCTACGAAATCTCTTGAGTCCTAAAAATCTTTTGAAGTCCTTCAATAAAATTACCTGACAAAGTTACGATCCTTCAAAATCCATACAATATTTTAAAAGTTACAAAAATCTCCTCAAATTCGTTAAAATTCGTGAAAATCTCTTAAAATTCGTAGAAACTTTTGAAAATTCCTTAAAATTCTACGACAATATATTCCCTTTTTTAAAATTCAATAAAATTATTATAAATTATTAATAAATTATTATAAATTATAATTTTCTACATTTTAATTAATTAATTTCCAAACATCTGCAACTTCTAAACTAATACTTAAATTAAATTACGCTTTGCGAGTTAATTAATTGTTATATTAAATTCAGGAAGTTGTAGTACAAAAAAAAGTTGATAAAAATAATGATAATTTAAGAAATTTTGTGCAATCAATCAATATTGACAAAATTGTGAGAGTATGCAATATTTACTTATTGTTCAATTATACTTACGAACAAAACATAAGAAGCCCGCGAAATATAGGAGTAGAATACCAGTAAAAACCTTCATTTTTTCGAAAACTGAAAACTTATGCTTGATTCACGATGATTGATAATTTTTTGGGAAAATTAGTTGTTTTCTATACTAACTAAGGATTGGATGTGTCCTATGTAAGTCACGTTTTTATTATCAGTTATTCACAAATTTTAATGTTTGTTTTATTTATTAGGCGCCTAATCCATTTCTTTTATTATAAAGTCATTCAAAGACTCCAAATGGAAAAAAAAATTTCAATTCTAATTTATCAACATCTACACTCAAAATTAAAAATTTGTAAATAAAACGTTTATTTCAAGCTTCCAGTATTTAAAATTAATGTATTTTAATCTTTTTTACTAAGGTAAAACTTTAAAGTCCACAATTTTTAATATAACTCAAAATTAAACAGTCAATACTGTCCAAATTTTGAGATTATGTAACGTTTATTTTTAATAATTATAATTATTTATTTTATATGATATTATATTTCATATACCAATGGAATTAAGGAAAACCACGAATGTAAACAGGAGAGTGCCAAAAACGATCTTCATTTTTTCAAAATCTGATTTTGCAACAATTTTTTTATACTAAACAATCTACTCATGTTTAATTAACTTTGGAAATTTTACAAGATAGCGTGGAAGACGCATATTTTTTTCGAAAGTTAAATATGTAATTAACTGATAATCATCTTCTATAACAATATTTGTAAATTATCTCTACACAAAAAGTTGCTTATCGGTAATAAACTGCAAAAAAGTATTTTTTTGTTCACTTAATACTACGCAATGTTTGTTGAAATTAGAAAAAAATATCAACTAAAAAATAATTCTCTTATATCAACAATTATTACTTTAATCTAAAAAAAGAATGACGTAAAATCTAAAAGATAATTATTATGCGCTGACATCTTCACCATTTCTACTTCCCCACTGAGAAAAATATTTTGTGCAACAAAATATGTTTTGTTGGCTGAAAAAAATTTTTTTTGGTTCAACAAAACATTTTGTTGGTTCAACAAAACATTTTGTTGGTTTAACAAAACGTTTTCTTGACCCAACAAAAATTTGGTTGAGCCAACAAAAAAATTTTGTTGCACAAATACCAACAAAATTATTTTGTTGTCCGGACCAAACCTTTTTTTCAGTGCCCCTTAAATTTCATGAGTTTTATAAT
This sequence comes from Synergus itoensis, assembly GCA_904066005.1. NCBI lineage: Eukaryota > Metazoa > Arthropoda > Insecta > Hymenoptera > Cynipidae > Synergus > Synergus itoensis. The sequence continues at coordinate 527,335 of CAJFCP010000150.1, read as the reverse complement.
TTCAGGAATTTAAAATTTCGATAACTTTCAATTTTGGGAACTTTAAATCTCGGTATTATTATTTTCTCTCGAAAGTTTTCAACTTCAAGAAGTTTAAATTCCGGGACTTTTAAATTTCGATAAATGTACGTGATCTCGGAAAATTGCGACATATAATTTTATCCGTGTATTAAAATTCCGGGCATCGCCGGGTAAATTTCTGCAAGTGCATTTTGTGAACTTTATCTGACTTTATCCTAGCTTAATTTTCGTGTGTTTGGAGAACAATCGATATTTCGCATAAAATCGTTTCTGGCGTGGATTTCCTGACGTTATCTTGTCGAAATGCAACTTTACGACGGCGAACGAATGGCAACATAAGCACAAAGCCAACGACTATACAATACTAGTGGACGAGTGGTTAGCTGGCTATTATAACTTTCTGCTATTTCTATGCAGCACCTCAACTGCACACAATTCGCTCCGATTTCTCGCTCAACCATTTGCTTATATTCCCACGTGTGTATTTTGTCGGCGTCATATACATATCTTATAACTTCTCTTGTTACTCCCAACTGTTACCATACGAAATCACGCTTTTACGTATGTTATGTCGTTATCAGAAATTCGTACTGAATAATAGGTATTAACATATTTCGATTATACACTGCAATGCAAGTTCGCGATTAATCAACTGTTATCTACGTTCTTATACACGGAAAAAAGAAAATAGCTGAATTTACCATTTAAAATAAAGAACATGCGCTCTGAACGCATTTTTCCAGGAATTTAGTAAGTTTTACTATTTCAAATGGTAATTTTTGCTAAGAAAATTGCAAACCCTGCTTTTTCATTGTAAGAGTTACAATTTGAAACAGTAAAACTTACTAAATTCCAGAAAAATGCGTTGAGAGCGCAAGTTGACTATTTTAAATGGTAAATTCAACTATTTTCTTTTTTCCGTGTAGCTTCACCAAAAATAATTCATCTGCATACATAAAACTCAATGTCTGTGTCAAATTTTGCAAAACGTCATAAATTTGCCCTGTGGATTTTTTAAAGATTTGAAACTATAATGTATATGAGATTTTCAGGATATCTTTAATTTTTAGAGAAACCACTCTTTTAGAGAGGAATTTCAAGAGGTTTCTAAGAATTTTAAAGGAGTTTGACGATTTTAAGCGATTTTTATGAAATTCAAAAGATTTTTAGGATTTTAAAAAGATTTCGTAGAATTTTAAGGGATTTTGGGATATTTCGTGAAATTTTAAAGGAATTCATCGAACTTTAAGATATTTAAAAATTCTAAGCAATTTTAAGGGACTTAAAAAGGTTTCTAGGAATTTGAGAGGAATTTTAACGATTTTCAAGCAATTTTTGTGAAATTCAAGAGATTTGTAGGATTTTAAAAAGATTTCGTAGAATTTTAAGGGATGTCGATGATTTTTACGATATTCAAAAGATTTTTAGGTTTTGCAAAATGATTTCGTAGAATTTAAAAGGATTTCAGGATATTTAATGAAATTTTAAAGGAATTTATCTAATTTTAAGAGACTTTTAAGAATTCTAAGGGATTTTAAGGGATTCTAAATGTTTTGAAATTTTGAGGAATAATATTAATAGGATTCGAAGAATTTTAATTGATTCCGAATATTTCGTGAAATTTCGAGGAATTTTAAGAGAACTCAAGAGATTTTTCTGATTTTTAAAAGAATTTATGGAATTTTTAAGGATTTCATGGAATTTGATGAGATTTCTAATAATTCTAATGGATTTTAAAGAATATAAAAGGGATTTTAATTTTTATTATAGACAGGGCCGGTCTTAGGGGGGGGGGGGGGGAGATTGTGTGCCGCTCGATTTTTAACACGATTTTTTATAGTTTTATAATACTTCTATTTCTATAATACTTCTATTTTTATATCAAAATTTCGCACAGGGGCGCCACAGAAACTAAGACCGGCCCTGATTATTGATTTTTAATTTCAAGTAGTTTCTGAAAATTGTAAAGGATTTTAAATGTTGTCGGAGAATTTCCAGGATTCCAAAATAATTTCGTAGAATTTTAAGGGGTTTGAGGATATTACGTGAAATTTTAAAGGAATTCATCTAATTTTAAGAGATTTTTAGGAATTTGAGAAGAATTTTTGCGATTTTCAAGTAATTTTTATGAAATTCAAAAGACTTTTAGGATTTCAAAAAGAGAGGATATCACGTGGAACTTTAAAGGAATTCATCCAATTTTAAGAGATTTTTAGGAATTTTTAGGAATTTTAAGGAATTTTAAGGGATTTTAAATGTCGCGGAATTTCAAATAATTTTAAAGGATTTCACAAGTTATCCAAGAATTCTAAGAGATTTCTAGGATTTTGAGAAGAATTTTTGCGATTTTCAAGTAATTTTTATGAAATTCAAAAGATTTTTAGGATTTCAAAAAGATTTCGTAGAATTTTAAGGGATTTCGATGATTTTCAAGTGATTTCTATACGGAATTCAAAAGATTTTTAGGATTTCAAAAGGATTTCGTAGAATTTTAAGGGATTTCAGGATATTTAGAGGAATTTTAACGATTTTCAAGTAATTTTTATGAAATTGAAATTATTTTTAGGATTTCAAAAAGATTTCGTAGAATTTTAAGGGATTTCAATGATTTTCAAGTGATTTCTATACGGAATTCAAAACATTTTGAGGATTTCAGGATATTTCGTGGAATTTTAAAGGAATTCATCCAATTATAAGAGATTTTTACGAATTCTGTGGAATTTTAAGGGATTTTAAATGTCGCGGAATTTCAAATAATTTTAAGGGATTTCACAAGATATTCAAGAATTCTTAGAGATTTCTAGGAATTTGAGAAGAATTTTTACGACTTACAAGTAATTTTTATGAAATTCAAAAGATTTTTAGGATTTCAAAATGATTTCGTAGAATTTTAAGGGATTTGAAAAGGTTTCTGAGAATTTTAAGAAGTTTCTAGGAATTTGAGAGAAATTTTAACGACGATTAAAATGATTTCGTAGAAATTAATGGGATTTCAGGATATTTAATGGAGTTGTAAAGGAATTTATCCAATTTTAAGAGACTTTTAAGAATTCTAAGGGATTTTAAGGGATTCTAAATGTTTTGAAATTTTGAGGAATTTTAAGAGAATTTGACAATTTTTAAGTTGTTTTTACGAAATTCAAAAGATTTGTAGGATTTTAAAAAAATTTCATAGAATTTTAAGGGATTTTGGGATATTTCGTGAAATTTTAAAGGAATTCATGCAATTTTCAGAGACTTTTAAGAATTCTAAGGGATATAAAGGGATTCTAAATGTTTTGAAATTTTTAGGAATTTTAAGAATTTTAAAAACTTTCAGCGAATTTAAGCGATTTCTAAGGTTTTCGTGAAATTTTAAGAAATTTCGAAAGGTTTGTAAGAGTTTTATGGGGTTTTAAGGTATATATGTTATCCTGGAATTCCAAGGAATTCAATTTCAGATTTAAATCGGAATTCAAGGGATTTTTAAAAGATTATGTAAAATTTACAAGGATTTCTAAGGTTTTCTTAAAATTTTAAGGGTTTTCAAGAGATTTTTCAAATTTTTAAAAGATTTTGCAAAACTTAAGGACTTAATTTTACGGATTTCATGGAATTAAATGATAAATAATAATAATAATGTAATGATTTTAGAAAATTTTCAATGTTAAGATTTTGTAAAATTTTTAAAGATTTCATGAAATTTTATGAAATTTCTAAGGATTTTAAGAGATAGTTTAGTCTAGTCTCAGTCAAAAAAATTATAAAAATATCAAGTTCGTCAGATTTATGTGAAATGTGCTAAATCATGTTTAGAATATGACGCTTGCAAAATCTGTGTACACGTGTTAAGTGCTCTTGTACCTACAGATAATGTGATATGAATATTGCAGACGAATCAATATTTGTAAGCATAAGCATGTGCCCGCGAATTTTACGAGGGTATTGATCATTGTTATAATATTAATCCTGATATTCCCGGTACATGAAGTTCATCAAAGAATGACGAAGTAGAAAAGCCCTTTGAGCTTAATATAACCAGAATCTTTTAAAGTGCGCAAACTCCAATTAAAAATTACTAATAACGAAGTTCAAAGTATTCTGAGTTTATGTGATGCGGTTAATATTTCAGATAGTGATTCGCAAATAATTAACAAACATTTGGACAAAGTTCTCGGCATTCTTAACAAATGTGACGTTATAAAACTTCAAAACAAAAGAAACTTTCAATGTCAAGCAAAATTTTTAAAATCACTTAAAATGTCTTGAAATATTCTTTGAAATCCCATAAAATCACTTAAAATCTCATGAAATTTATAGAAATCTTTCGAAATTTTTTACAATTCTGTTAAGTCTTTTTATCACTTGAAATTCCTCAAAGCCACTTGAAATCTTCTGAAATCCTTTAAAGTTTCTTTGAAATCTCTTGAAATTCTTTTAAAATCCCTTAAAATTTCCTAAAGCGTCTTAATATTATACATCTATTATAGATAACAAATAATCTGAATCAGTATATTATATTTTGTAACTACCAAATGTCATTAATATACAAGGTTTAGAATAGAAAGTTTCACACTTCAATTTTTAAAGATGTATTAGCTAGCTTTATTCGCGAATTTCTAAAATAGCTTCCTGGGTCTGAGAAGTAAACAGCTTGGTATCTCAAGAAGGTTTTATCGAACAAACCTCATTTGAATATTTATAGTTTGAATATCGAAACTTGAGTTGCTTGAGTCGATCAACGAGGCGTCTTTCTGACATTGGTATCACCATCAACTCAGAACACGTCAGGCGAGAGATTTATAGAGCAATCTCAACAAACGTGCCTGTGTACTGTACATGCACCATCTCTTGCCATTTCTCCTCTGAGAGTTCAAGATGCATATTTTCTGCACTATGAGCATTGAACAGTTCATTCGATCGAATGAACACTAAAAATACGACTACTTTTTTTATTTTCCTCTGACTCTTGGTCCATTGGACCTTCAAAAAACGGCTGAATATCCGACACTTGGACATAAAAAAGTGTATACCTCTCAGGAATGCTTTGAATTGATCAAGACGAGATTCAGAAAAATCTTCAAAATAATTAAAATTCACGAAAATCTAAAAATTTCTAGAAACCTCGTGAAGTTTCTGAACATTTAAAATCTCTTCAAATTATTAGAAATTTCATCAAATTCCATGAAATCCTTGAAAACTTTACAAAATTTTTTTAAAATAAGACAAATCTATTGAAAACCCATAGAATTTTACGAAAACCTTCGAAATCTTTGTAAATTCTACAAAATATTTTAAAAGGCCATAAAAATCTTTTGAAATCCGATTGAAATCTGATCAAAGTCGTGAAAACCTCTTAATATTCCCAGAAACTTCTTGAAATTCTTTAAAATTCTACGATAATATTTAAAATATAATTACTATGTAAATTTACATATTTTAAAATCCATTAAAAGTATTAGAAATCTCAACAAATTCCATGAAATCCGTAAAAATTCCATAAAATCTTTAAAAAATCGGAAAACTCTCTTGAAATCCCTTAAAATTATTAGGAATCTCATAAAATTTCATAAAATCCTTAAAAATGCCAGCATAAAGTCTCTTAAAAATCATTAAAGTTTTTTGAATTCTCTTAAAATTCCTGGAAATTCTATGACAACATTTAAAATCCTTTAAAATCCTCAAACATTCCACGACAAGATTTAAAATCCCTTAAAATCCCAGAAGCCTTTTTAAATCTCTTAAATGTTCACGAAAACCTTCGAAATCGCTTAAAATTCATGAAAATCTCTTCAAATTTTCAGAAACTTCTTGAAATGAAAATTCTATGATAAAAATTATTAAAATCCCTTTTGTATCCTTTAAAATCCATTAGAAGTATTAGAAATCTCATCAAATTCCACAAAATCTTTTAAAAATCAGAAAAATCTCTTAAAATTCCTTAAAATTATTAGAAATCTCACGAAATTCCAGAAAATCGTTTAAAAATTATAAAAGTCTCTTTAGTTCTCTTAAAATCTTTAGAAATTTCACGAAAACATTCGAAATCGCTTAAAATTCGTTGGAATCTTTTATAAAATTCTTAAAATCCTATTAATATTATCCCTCAAAATTTCAAATCAATCAAAATCCCTTAAAATTTCCTAAAGTTCTTAAAAATCATTTAAAATTTGATGAATTCCTTAAAATCCTGCGAAATTTCAAAATTACTCTCTAAATTTGAATCAGCGAAATTCTGTCTTAAATATTTTACAGCTGATTTGACAAATATCTATAAGTTTCAAAGAAATTTATCTCTTTAGAAAATTTTTTTAAATATTCAATTTTTTTATAATATATATTAATTTTCCAATTAACAAATATTGTACGCTTTTCTTTATATATATAAAAAATTGTATCAATTGAAATTGAAATTACATGGCTTTCCTGTTTATGACAATAAAATTAAAACTGTTAAATATCAAATATGGCAACAAAGTTTAAAAGTCGCCGCTCATGGATAAAAAATAATTTAATAATGGATGAAGGAATTAACGAACGAACGAATGCGCATAAAATTTTTATTCGTTAATCGTTCTAATAATTTATCAATCGAATATTGTCCAGCTAGGAAAATGAATGGAATAAAAATAGGTACTTATTGTTCGTTTTCGGTAAATAATTGAATTTAGCTTGTTAGCCTGATTTTACTGGTCGAAATTTGTTGATGAATGGATGAGGAAATACTCGACCTACAAACTACATTTCCCAAAGGGCCTCGTCTATCGTCGTTGCCTCAGCTTGTTCAAATCCAGCCAGCAGTCTTCATTCAATTGGGACGCCATCCCCCATACTAGATTTGAGAATCAATCTTAGAAGCTAACGCTCAATCTCACAACACACCTGAAGCTTTCTCACCCTTATCTTTGTTGGCAGTTTCTTTTCGAAAAAAAACTGTAATTAAATTATTAAAAATTATTATTAACATAATTTTTATTGAATAAATAATTCCTGAAATATTATTCCAACTAAAATTAAAAACAAGAAATATGAAAATAATGGAAGAAAAAAGTATGGAAGGAAATGTTTCTTTCATATAGAATTTTCTTCAATGCAAATGAATCAATATTTTCAGACAGTTTTTAGTTTAAAATAAAATCAATACAAAAATTGAATTTGAACGTTCAGAACTTCTATCATATGGGATTTTAAGAGATTTAGAACTACTTTAAAGGATTTTAAAGATTTTTAAGGAATTTCGTTTGATTGTATAGAATTTCAAGGAATTTAATGACATTTCAAGGTATCTTAAGTGATTTCAATATATTTTAAACGATTTCAAAAGATTTTTAATGAATAGAACTTGAGATATTTATACATCTATGAAACTGAAAAAGCATTAAAAATTTACATGAACTAGCAAACTAACACGTGCGCTACGCGCACGATTATTTATTTTCCTTCTTACAACTTCAAGTCATTCAAAAACCAATAAAATGTCGCTGATTCAAATGTAGAGAGCAGATTTGAAACAATAATAAAATTTTTGCGAGATTTTATACACATTTCGTTACATCATCTTTTTTAGAAATCTTCAAAAGGTTTCTAGGAAATTCAATGGATTTTGACAATTTTCAAGTGATTTTTACGAAGTTCTAAAGATTTTTAGGCTTTGTAAATGATATTATGGAATATTAAGGTATTTCAGGATATTTCGCGGAATTTGAACGGAATTCATGAAATTTTAAAAGATTTTTTAAAGTTAGGGAATTTTAAGGGATTTGAATTGTTTTGAAATTCTGAGGAAGATTATGAGGTTTCTAAGAATTTTAAGAGATTTCAATGAATTTAAGCGATTTTTAATGTTTTTGTGAAATGTCGACGAATATTAGGCGAATTCAAAAGATTTTTATGATTCTTTAAAGATTTTTTTGAATTTAATGAGATTTCTAATCATTTTAATGAATTTTAAACGATGTAAAGGGTCTTTAAATTTTATCCTAGAATTCAAAGAGTTTCAAGAAGTTTCTGAGAATTTTAAGAGGTTTTCACCAATTTTAAGAGATTTCAACGTATTTTAAGCGATTTGGAAGGTTTTCGTGAAATTTTAAGTGATTTGAAAAGGTTTTTGGATGCTTTAAGAGAATTTCAAATGTTGTCATAAAATTTCCAGGAATTTTAAAAAAATGCAAAAGATTTGAATAATTTTAAGAATACTTTATGGGATTTTTAAGAATTTTATGAGATTTCTAATAATTTGAAGGGATTTTCTGATTTTTAAAAAATTTTGTAGAATTTAAAAGGATTTTGAAGTTTGTCGTAAAATGTTAAAGGATTTTATGAGATTTTTCTAATTTTTAAAAAGTTTTGTAGAATTTTGAAGGATTTCATGGAATTTGATAAGATTTCTAAGGATTTTAAGAGATTTTAAATGTTAAGAAATTCCCAGAGATTTTTAGAAATTTTTAGATATTTTTGTGAATTTTAACTTGGATTTCAAGAGATTCATGATTTTAATGGTTTTTGTGGATTTCCAAGGGATTTTAAGCTAGGTTTCTGGGAATTTGAAGGAAACTTAACGTATTTTAAGGGATTTCGAAAGTTTTCGTGAAATTTTTTTGCGCCATTAGTTTGTTTTTCTTCTTCCAACTTCAAGTCATTCAAAAGCCAATCAGATTTGAAACTATAATGTATACGAAATTTTTTAAAAATAATTTTTAGAGAGGAGTCACTTTTTTAAAGAGGGGTTTCAAGAGGTTTCTAGGAATTTTAAGGGAATTTGACGTTTTTTCAGTGATTTTTACAAAATCCAAAATATTTTTAGGATTTTAAAAAGATTTCGTAGAATTTTAAGGGATTTTAAGATATTTCGTGAGCTTTTAAATGAATTCATGCAATTTTAAGAGACTTTTAAGAATTCTAAGGAATTTTAAGAGATTCTAAATGTTTTGAAATTTTGAGGAATTTTAAGAGGTTTCTAAGAATTTAAAAATATTTCAACGAATTTAAGAGATTTATAAGGTTTTCGTTAAATTTTAAGGGATTTCAAAACGTTTGTAAGAGTACTATGAGATTTTAAGGAATTTTAAATGTTATCCTGGAATTCTAAGGAATTTGAAGATATTTTGAAAGATTTCTAAGAATTGCGAGGGATTTTATGCAATTTTATGAGATTTTTAAAAGATTTAGTAGAATTTCAAAGGATTTCAATGGCTGTACATTTTTTAAAAGTTTTCAAGAAATTTTTCGACTTTTAAAAGATATTGTGGAATAAATAAAATAAAATTAAATTAAATTAAAATAAAATTAATTAATTAAAATTAAAAAATAAAAAAAATTCTAGGAATTTTTAGAGATATTCTTGAATTTTAACGTGGATTTCAAAAGATTTATGATTTTGAAAATTTTTCTGGAATTTTAAAGGATTTCATGGAATTTGATGAGATTTCGAATACTTTTAATGGATTTTAAAGGATATAAAAGGGATTTTAATTATTATCATATAGAATTTGAAAGAATTTCAAGAAGTTTCTGAAAATTTTAAGAGAATTCAAAATTTCGAAGGTTTTCGTAAAATTTTAAGGGAGAAAGGCAAACAAACACACGTGCGATTATTTTGTTTTTTTTTCTACAACTTCAAGTCACTCAAAAGCCAATCAGGTTTACAACAACAATGTATGCGAGATTTTCGAGATATTTCGTGACACCACTTTTTTAAGATAGGATATTTCAAAAGATTCCTTTTTTTTTTTAATTTTAGTGCAGTATGTCGCAACAATTTCTCGTAAAATCCAATAGTGTGACAACCCAGAGAGGTTTCAGATTTTCTCCAGGAAACCATAGATTCTATCACATTCATGTTATTCAGCGGGACCAAATTCAACTTTTGGTCGTCGGAATGCTGAATGGATATGAGAGGGGTCAAAGGTAAAGGGGTTAACCCACCGTGCACCGAGAACCCCTATATCGTTTTAACCTTTAGTAACCCCTCCACGTCTTTGTACTGAGATTGCTCTCAACGATTGGACTTGGAACGGTCAAGTCGACTTTTCCGGGTTACGTCTCCTGAAATCTATCCATATTTAGAATGTCTGCATCCCGAGACAAAAGTATTTGTCATTCCTCAATTTGTTTCAATAGATTCAAGAAAATAAAATCATGGTTTTCTGATGTCGAACGTCAATGTAAACGGGCGTTTGGTATACAATCTGTTCCACAAGAAAGGGTACTGCAAAAGTCTATGAAAACTGCACACTAAAAATAAATCATTGTTATAGTTTGGATTTTAAGGGATTAATGATTTTGAAGGTTTTTGTGAATTTTTAAGGATTTTCAAGAGATTTCTATATAGGAATTTAAAGAAGTTTTAACGAATTTTAAAGAATTTTGAAGTTTACTCTAAAGCGAAAAGTTGAAGACATAATGATATTTTATCTCATTTATTTTAAGTCTTTTGAAATTCCTCAAAGAACGTAAAAATCACATAAAATCCCTTGAAATTATTAAAAACCCCTTAAAATCCTTTGAAAATCTGTAAAATCATTTATAATAATTTTAAAATCCATGAATTCTTTAAAATTCATTGAAAGTCCATGAATTCTTAAATAAATCCTTAAAATTGTTTTTTATTTTAAAATTTCACAAATAACTTAAAAAATTACGTAATTTCCCTTGAAATTCTCTGAAATCCCTTGAAATTTTTTAGAATGACTTACATAAATTTCTTAAAAATTACTAAATCTTTGCAAAATCCCTTGAAAATCTGAAAAATCACTTAAAATAACTTAAAAACACTTGAAATCGCTTAAAATCCTTTGAATTCCCTTAAAATAAATTCAAATAATTTTAAATCCTTTGAAACTTTTTACAATTCCTTATAAAATAACTTAAAATGCTTTAAAATTCTTTAAAAATCCATGAATTCTTTAAAACCACTTAAAATTATTTTATGTCGTTTGAAATTCCACAAAGAATTTAAAAACTAGCTGTCAAGTTGTATGAACTTTTGTGCTCATTCAATGAAAACTTTGCTTCCTGTAAGCAAGTATGATTTGCTTCCTCATAGAAGAAGCTTTAAGTATTTAATACATCTGCTTTAAATTTTGAATATTTGAGAAGTTATAGTGGAAAAATGAATTTTACGAAAATTATAAAAGTACACGAAACTTGTAAAAATAAATATTTTGGTAAACCCTTCTAAAAAAATTCAATTTGGTAAATAGTGAAATAAATATGCCAAATTTCATCAATTTATCTATACGCGTTCTAAAGATATTGCAGGATCGTTAAAAGCGTGACACAACACACACAAACACACACACCCACAAATACATACGGACAATTTTTCAGAACATCATATTCGATATATTCCACTTAAAATATACACCACTACAAAGCTTTCTCTATAAGGAAGCAAAAATCACTTAAAATCCTTTGAAATGTCATAAAATTGTTTATAATCACTCAAAAATTTTCAAAATCACTTAAAAATCTCTTAGAATCCTTTAAAATCAAAGTCCTTTATAAAATCACCTAAAATCACTAAAAATAATTAAAAATCACTCCAAGTGAATTTCAATGACTTCAAGTGACTAATTCAGAAAAATCTCCAGAATTCAGTGAATTCAGATGAACCCATTTCAATTGTCTTCTATCTCCTGAAGTATCTGAAGTAATTTGAATTCATATAAAGTCTCTTGAAGTCACTTGAAATCGCTGAAATTTTCTGGAAATTGCCTGACATCAATAAAATCTTCTCGAGTCATTGTAGTATCCTTAAATATCTTAAAGTCAGAAGTAGTTGTACCATCAACGGTTAAGTTGACAACCCTTCAAAAAATTCTAAACAATCGTGGACTTGTTATATACACAAAAAAAACTTTAAAATAGTTTCTTGCAAAAAAAAAGGACAACTGATTTCAAAAATATTTACCAAGATAGAAAAAAGTGAAAAAATGTCGATAATGACTTTTTTCTCTCATTCAATGCTTGATGACAAATTGTGAAAGAAACCTGTTGCTGTTGCTTGCAGTTAATTTTCCTTATATGAGTTTCTTTCCCTGGAAAATTCTGTTTCGAATGAGCGATTGTCAAAATTATTTTCATTATTTTTTGTACAGCTACCACATTTAAACCGAAACAAGGTGTAAAAGTTGCATTATCCTGTTTTACAGCCAATCGCCTCTTGCAACCAATGTAACCAATGTTTTTTCCCGTATGGAAAATGGTTGGGGCGCTATAGTTAAAGGACCAAATTAGCCCGACTAAACGCTAACATGGCGCTAATTAGACCGACTAATGTGGAGCTAATCAGAACCATAACATTTTTGTATGGCATAGAATTTTCCAATTTTATCATTTAAAACCTATTGAAATTCCTTGAGATACTTTAAAATCCTTTGAAATACTTTGAAATATTTTGAAATCATTTAAAAGCTATTGAAATTTCTTGAAATTCTTTAAAAATCCTTTAAAGCCTTTTCGAATCTCTTAAAAGTCCCGAAAATATTAAAAATTTTTTCGAAATCCCTTGAAATGCATCAAAATCATTTAAAATCCCTTCAAATCAAAAATAACTTTTGAAATTTTTTAAAATTCCACGAGGAATATTTAAATTCCTTAAAATCATTTTTAAAATGTCAAAATTTCTAAAAATTCTTACAAGCTTCATAAAATTCTTAGAATTCCAAGAGAAACTTGGAATCCAATTTCCACATGGCTGTACAGTGTACAGCTACGTTAAATACAGTTGTACTTAACTTCGCATCTTGTCGCTTCAGCACAATTTTTTCCGATCTGACTTTTTGCCTTCTCTTCTGGGTCCGTGATCGTCCATCCTGAACCAAATATATGTCTCTGGGTGGCGCCAGCCGGAGAATAATTTAACGCCCGAGGTGAATATTGATGATACCTGTCGTAAATCTGCATAATGTTTTCACCACGATGACGGAATACCAATACGTTCTAGTTCCGGTGACGTGCGTTCGACTGAACGTATTCTAACCCACCATCCGTTTTAATCTAGAAATATCGGTGTCACCTCATATGTCGATCAGGCCCTTTGTTATCGCCTTCCCTCTTTTACCTTTAATCTTGAGGGTAAAAAAAAAAGGTACTAGGAAAATATCAGAATGAGTGGGATGGATGAACGAAGCCGTTTATCGAGCTTCGATGAGAGAAGATGAAAGAAAGAAAGAAGTGTGGAAAAGAAGGATTAATTAAAATCCCCGGGACATGTATATTCTACTTTTTACTCTAGACTATTTGATTAGCGAATTTATTTCGAGAGGTACTTGAAAATTCACGAAACGGAAAAGCAATTACTCTGGAAGTTTGAGTTAAATACAAATTTAACTTCCGATTACCTTCTTCCAGGTTCGGGTGATCATTTAATAATTTAATTCTATTTGAAACTCTATCTTTTATAGATTATACAGAATAAAGCAGATAAATCAGGGTGGCCACATGTCAGGGAAGTCAGGGAAATGTCAGGGGAAAAAAAGTTTGTCAGGGAAATCAGGGAAATGCGAGTAGCTGTCAGGGAAAATAAAAATTGAAACTTATACTAATTACGTTATTTTTTCCTATTACATATATAGCTTTTATAGTTTATTTAACAGATTTTAGAAGGTTTCCAAGGATTTTGAAGGATTATAAAGAATTTCCAGGCATTATTTGATAATATCTGGGTTTCTAATGATTTTCCATAATTTTAAGGAATTTTAAAAGGTTTCTAGGAATTTAAAGGAATTACAAGAGATTTTTATGACATTTAAAAGATTTCGGGGAATTTGAAAGGATTTCATGAAATTTTAAGAGATTTTTTACGTATTTTAAGAGATTTTAAAGTTTTTCGTGGAATTATAAAAGATTTTACGAAGCATGTAAGAATTTAAAGAAATTTTGACAATTTTAAAATGATTTTAAGGAATTTAAATTTTTTTCATAGAATTTTAAAAAACTACAAAAGTTATTTTTGATTTTTAAAAGATTTTGTGAAATTTTAAAGGATTTCATGGAATTTTAAGAGATTTTAAGGAATTTTAAATATTCGGGTGGAATTTTAAGGAATTTCAAGAGTTTTTATAAAATTTGAAGAGACTTTTACTTGTTTCAAGGGATTCAAAAGTTTCTCTTGGAATTCTAAGAATTTTATGAAGCTTGTAAAAATTTTTAGAAATTTTGACATTTTAAAGATGATTTTAAGGAATTTAAATATTCCTCATGGAATTTTAAAAAATTTCAAAAGTTATTTTTGATTTGAAAGGATTTTAAATGATTTTAATGCATTTCAAGGGATTTCGAAAAAATTTTTAATATTTTCGGGATTTTTAAGAGATTCGAAAAGGCTTTAAAGGATTTTTAAAGAATTTCAAGAAATTTCAATAGCTTTTAAATGATTTCAAAATATTTCAAAGTATTTCAAAGGATTTTAAAGTATTTCAAGGAATTTCAATAGGTTTTAAATGATTTCAAAAAGAATTCAAGGAACCTAATGATTTTGAAGATATTTCAAGACATTTTATGCGTTTCTAGGAATTATTATTATTTTTTTTATATTTTGGTGCATTTTAAGGGATTTTAACGTTGATCATTGAATTTTAGAAAAATTCATGGAATTTGAAAGATTTTCTGAAATTTAAAAATGTTATTGAGAAATCTTAGGAAATTTAAAGGATTTTAAGGTATTTTAAAGTTCCTTATGAAATTTTAAAGAATTTCAAGGCATTTCAATAGCTTTTAAGTGGTTTCAAAATATTTTAAGAGATTTCTAGGGATTTCAAAAAATCTCTAAGCTAGATGATTTTAAAAACACTTTAAAGGATTTCAAGTGGTTTTAAGAAATTTTAAGAGATTCGAAAAGAGTTTAAAGGGTTTTAGAGAATTTCAAGGAATTTCAATAGCTTTCAAGTGATTTCAAAGTATTTTTAAAAAGATTTAATTGAGTTTCAAAAGATTTCAAGATATATTATGCTAATTTAAAAAAAATTTCCTGACCGGAAAATTTATCTCAAAGTCAGGGAAAAGTCAGGGAAATTGAAAAATTGAATCTTGTGGCCACCCTGTAAATGACCAATTGGGTTAAAATTATTATCTATGACTCTGGATAATAATCCTTATTCAGAGCCGGATTAAGACAACTCGGGGCCCAGGGCTGTACATTTTTTTTGGCCCCCCCCTTGGAAAAAATCTTTAGTTATCTTCAAAGAGAATTAAAATAATAAATTTTTCAATTTTTAAAAGTTTTTTTTTAAAGTTGAGGAAGAATTTGGGGGCCCCTTCGAAAGCGGGGCCCAGGGCTTCAGCCCCTTCAGCCCCCCCCTTAATCCGGCCATGTCCTTATTAAGAACGTTCCATCTATTATAAGCTGAATTGAACTTTTTTCATCGCCATGTCATAAATGCATTATAGATCAATTAATTATATCAAATAAATAATGAGGGTCGGGATTTTAGTGGAGGATTTACCGACCTGTGGTTATCGACTTACTCTGTAATCAGTAACAAAATTTAACACCAGCTGTGATTTCGCCAAAAGCAAATTAGAGTCAAATTAACAATTCGTGATGCTTTTACCTAAAAGCATCGTAAAACACGGCCGCCATGTGAGTGACACGAATTCGTCAGACCTGTGATTATTATACAACCGATGCATTTGTGAAATGCACTTTAAACCGCTTGAGCAATTGGCTGTCATTATTGTACGGCTTTTTATCAATTAACTCTGTATAAATTAATTTACTAATTATATTCTGCATACAGTAATTTTAAACTAAATGTCGGTGTTACTCTGCAAATAAATTAAAAGATGATTCATGTGACGAGTCTATAAATATATCTCTGGAATGATTAAAATATTATTTATGACTGTAATACATATTAACAGTCATCACAGGTCATCACCTTTTGACTTTTTTTCACCTACTTTGAATTTTTTCACCTATTTCATTTATTTTTGGTGTTTGTCATCTTTTTTATCAATTGATAATGTTGAATTATAGGAAAAATTATTGAAGTAGGAATTATTGAATTCCGGGTCATTTTCGGGTTGAAAAAACTTTCTCGGATAATTGAAATAATAAGAGAAATCAATTTTTTAAAGATCTAAATATTTTTAATTGATTCTTCTAGTTTTTTATAATCCTTTGATATCCTTAAAAGAAAACTTTAAAATTCCGTCCGAGGGGTTGAAGTCTTGAAGTCTTTGAAGTAATTGAATTCTTCTGAAATATCTGAAGACATTTGTTTTAAAATAAAAAATTTGAAAAGTCTTTTAAAATTCCACAAAGAACGCAAAATTCACTTAAAATCCCTTTAAATTCTTTAAAATCACTTGCAATTTTGTGAGATCCCTTAAAATAAAGTAAAATGCTTTGAAATTCCTTCAAAATCCATGAGTTCTTCTATAAATCCTTAAAATTATTTTTTTAGGTATTTTAAAATTTCACAAATAACTTAAAAATTACATAATTTTCTTTGAAATTCTCTGAAATCCTTTAAAATTTTTTAGAATCATTTGCATTTCTTAAAAATTACTAAACATCTGCAAAATAACTTAAAAATACTTGAAATCACTTAAAAACCTTTGAATCCCCTTAAAATCAATATAAATAAATTGAGATCCTTTGAAAATTTGTAAAATCATTTATAATAATTTTAAATGCTTTAAAATTCTTTAAAAATCCATGGATTCTTTCAAACCACTTGAAATTATTTTAAGTCTTTTGAAATTCCTCAAAAAACTTAAAAATTACTAAAAATCCTTTGAAATGCCATAAAATTATTTGTAATTACTCAAAAATTTTCAAAATCACTTAAAATCTCTTCGAATCATTTAAAATCACTCCAAGTGAATTCCAATGACTTCAAGTGATTAATTCAGTGTAAAATCTCCTGAAGTCAATGAATTCAGATGAATTCATTTAAATTTAAAAATCTTTAAGTCTTAAAATTATTTAAAATCCTTTGAAAATCTTGTAAAATCATTGAAAATACTTCGAAATTTCTTCAAAAACCATGAATTCTTTAAAATCACTTGAAATTTTAGGAAACCCCTTACAATTCCTTAAAATATCTTAAAATGTTTTGAAATTCTTTGAAAATCCATAAATTTTTTAGAACCACTTAATATTATATTAAATCTTTTAAAACACAAGTAACTCTAAAATGACTAATAATCCCTTGAAATTTTTTAACATTTCTTAAATTTTTTTAAATCACTTACAATTCTTTAAAATAACTATAACCCTCTGAAAAATCCTTTGAAAATCTGCAAAATCACTTAAAATAACTTAAAATCTTTGAAATCCCTTAAAATCTTTTAGAATTACTAAAACATAATTTTAAAAATAGTGAAAATCTCATGAAATTTCGTAAACCTTGCAATTTTTTTAAATCAATTAAAATTTCTTAGAATATTATTAAATCTGTTTAAATCTCATGGAATCCTTTAAAATCTCTTTAAAACCCTTAAAATTCTTCAAATTCATGTTGATATCGAATTATTTTAACTTCTTTCGATTTCTTTTAAATTCTTTTGAATTCTCTTAAATTTCTCCTAAATTAAATTAATTAATTAATTAATGTATTTATTTTATTTCTTAATTTAGACTTGGACTGGAGATCGTGTTTTGTCTTTACTTTTAGCCAATTTTTTAAATGACTCCGTTCTTTTAATGACAATAGGTACTGTGATGACTGTATTAATAAAGCACTAAAAAAATATCAAAATTCTGGTTAAATATGCCCTTAACATTTTTCTGATAATTATTAATCAGAATTTCTAATTTAAACAATTAGAATGCTACTGATTAAATCAATCAGAATAAATAGTAAGGTCATATTTAATCATAATTCTGGTTAACTTAAAGGTGTTGGAGCCAAGTTCTGATCTAAAAATTCGATTTCTTCATTTTACTCAACAAATATTAAATTTGTAATTTTTTCCCTCTGTATAATTAATCAATTTTTAACTAGAATTATGCGTACAGAACAAGAAAATATCTAATTCAAATATTTTTTAAGTAAAATAAAAAATATTCAATTTTAAAGTCAAATTTTGATTTCTTCGTTTTATGCAAAAAGTATCGAAATTAAATATTTTTTCGCTCTGTACGCAGTCTTATATTCAAAAAAAGATTAGTGGTACAGAGCGAAAAAATATTTATCTATAATGTTTGTTGAGTAAGATGGAGAATGGAATTTTGAGCTTAACATTTGGGTCCAACGCCCTTAACGAGATATTTTTTTGAGTGAGTTATAAATCAAACTCCAATCTGCCTTTCGATTCAATAGTTGAAGTTGATGTAATAAAAATGCAAATCGATTCCTGGAGATCGTAAGAAAAGAGCTTCTGGATTCAGTCGGGAGGTGTCTTGGTGTTATACCATTATCGAATATTATTATCGTGACAATCAGTTTTCCAAGTCCTCAGGGACCTTCTTAACCTTGGTGACCTCTCCCAAGTCTTGAATCCCTACATAGCAGTTTAGCTGATAGCTACGCTATCTCTATTGGATCTTGTCGTCGTTGGCCAGGATCTGGCTACACAGACCATCCAACCAGGAAGTGGACCTCGTAACCTGTATTTAGGTCGATCCCATTCTCCTGAAGCGTTGATGTGTTTCCTGGACCATCTCCTAAATCTGGAAGCTTCCGCGTCTCTCTAAAAAGGAAAATGACATCGACACTTTCTTGGGACATTTAGGAAATTCGGAACGTTAACTTAACGTTAGTTTAAAATAGCTCTTCTTGAAAGCTGAGAGTACAGATATCTTTCAAAAGCTTTCAACTACTCAGCAACTACTTAACTTCAGTATTTTAAACCAATAGTATTGTTATATTGTTGAATATTAAAATTTTTTATTTATTAGGTCCATTCTAGTCGCAGAAAAATATTCAATTCCTGATTATTTGCTTCTTAATTCTTATCTAACAGAAATGAAACTTTCCGATCAATCAAACCAATTATTTAATTAAACCAAACGTCGATTACCTGAAAGATATGATCTCAAAGTATTTCAAAAGATTTCACAGGATTTCAAGGGATTTCAAGTAATCTCAGATACTTTCAAGAGATTTAACAGATTTTAAAGAGCGAAAAAACATTTTTCATGCTTTTGAATTATTTTGAAATTTTTTAAGGGTGTTGGAGCCAAGTTCTACTCTAAAAATTCGATTTCTTCATTTTACTCAACAAATATTAAATTTGGAATTTTTTCCCTCTGTAGAATTATACAATTTTTAACTAGAATTATGCGTACAGAGCGAGAAAATATCTAATTCAAATATTTTTTAAACAAAAAAAGAAAATATTCAATTTCGAAGTCAGATTTTGATTTCTTCGTTTTATCCAAAAAGTATCGAAATTAAAAATTTTTTCGCTCTGTACGCAGTCTTATATTTAAAAAAAGATTAGTGGTACAGAGCGAAAAAATATTTATCTATAATTTTCGTTGAGTAAAATGAAGAATGGAATTTTGAGATTAACACTTGGGTCCAACGCC
Organism: Synergus itoensis; assembly: GCA_904066005.1. Classification (NCBI taxonomy): domain Eukaryota; kingdom Metazoa; phylum Arthropoda; class Insecta; order Hymenoptera; family Cynipidae; genus Synergus; species Synergus itoensis. Next base: position 507,852 of record CAJFCP010000150.1, on the reverse strand, counting down.
CTTAAAATGACTTCAAAATTGAAATCGCCTTCAATTTTTTCAATTCTAGCACTGATTATTATTATTAGCATGTTTCTCTCTTCGCTGTCGCGTACCTTTGAGCATAAACCGTTTCTCATGAACATAGATCTTTTTCTGAATTAATCATTTTTACGATCCTCAGCGTCGGAGATCTCCCCATTACTTCGTAAACTTTTACAACCTTGTTTGAAATGTAGAGTTGAGCTTCCCTCAAGCTTCTCGAATCTTCACGGAGATACAAGTAAATGGATCTCGTATCCCGAATAACATTATCGCTGTACGCTGCATGGAATCCGAGATATTAAAATTATATTATTCAGCAAACCTGATTTTTTTTGCAATTTTCCAATTTATGGACGAAGAGATAGAAATTATGTAATGCTTCTGTGGGTTTTTACAATATATTTCTGAATATTTTTACAAATTCTGAAAATTTTAAGTCATTCCAAAAAATTACATTATATTTTTTTTAAGGATTTTAGGGGATTTCAAAAGATTTAAAAGAAGTTCATTTTTTCAAAAATATTTCAAAGAAATATCAAAAAGCTTTTAGTGATTTTAAGGGATTTTAATATTTTATGTAGGATTAAAGAGATTTCAAAAGCTTTTAAGAGTTTATAAGTTATCTCAAAGTATTTTAAAAGATTTCACAGGATTTCAAGGGATTTCAAATAATCTCGGAGACTTTCAAGAGATTTAACAGATTTTAAAGAGTGAAAAAACATTTTTCATGCTTTTGAATTATTTTGAAATTTTTTAAGGGTGTTGGAGCCAAGTTCTACTCTAAAAATTCGATTTCTTCATTTTACTCAACAAATATTAAATTTGGAATTTTTTCCCTCTGTAGAATTAAACAATTTTTAACTAGAATTATTCGTACAGAGCGAGAAAATATCTAATTCAAATATTTTTTAAACAAAAAAAGAAAATATTCAATTTCGAAGTCAGATTTTGATTTCCTCGTTTTATCCAAAAAGTATCGAATTTAAAAATTTGTTCGCTCTGTACGCAGTCTTATATTTAAAAAAAGATTAGTGGTACAGAGCGAAAAAATATTTATCTATAATTTTCGTTGAGTAAAATGAAGAATGGAATTTTGAGATTAACACTTGGGTCCAACGCCCTTAAAATGACTTCAAAATTGAAATCGCTTTCAATTCTTTAAAATCGCTTAAAATCTGTTGAAAATTCTTAAATCTTTTTATGTTCTTTTAAAATCCATTGGATTTTTTCAAAATCATTAAAATGGTAAACTAGGACAATTGTTTAAAAACACTTGTAAATCTTTTAAAATTGCTTTAAATTCTTTATCACTAAAAATCTCTGTCTTTTGAAAACTCCTGAAATTCCTTTAGGATCTCTAGAATTACTTGAAATCTCTTAAAATCCCTTTAAATTCCCCAGGCTTTTTTTTTCTCTTAATTTAAAGTACCAAAACGCGAAGAAAATCGCTTTAAATCAATATTTGTCAATAATTCGAGACAAACCAATTTTCAAAGAAAAATATCCAATAGTTAATTTTTTATTACAGTTTTTATGGCTGGGGTGGCCGACACCCCAGTTTGGCAAGCGTTTTACTCTGCGAATAAGGTGTGGCAAGTAAGGGTTAAAATCAGTTGGCAGCTCTGATCTCGATTCCAAAGTGAAGAGAAAATGTGGTTTTAGATTTCTAGATTGCAAGAATCTATTTTCGACATAATCGCAACCTCTTTTTTATGATAGGATATATAAAATACGTTCTGTGTACAAACTAAATATTGCATACGTGCTAAAAATCTAAATTGTGCAAGCACGATATGAGCGTTTGCTATCGGAAAGCAATTGTTATTGGCTCGCCGTAGACTAATAAAATTACCACCTCAGCACACAGCAATACAAGTTCAATTTTATTTTGTATAACCCGAGCCAAATCTACTCGAACTTGATATAATTTCAAGATTGTAAACAAACGCTTTTATCGCCTATATCACTGATTACTTGTCGCGAAAAAGCTGCTTTCATACTGAGAATCTAGGTTCTAAGTAATAATAACAATTTTAAAAAATTGTAAAAATCAGTTGTATTTTGTACATTGAAAATTAATTTATGTATAACGCAACAATTTATTCATTCAAGTGAGGCGTTTTACGTGATCAGCCTTGTTTTTAAACCCTTTGATGTATCCAAGGAATTGTAATTCTGCAACCGCCTGCGAGAATCGTGCACTAAGATAAAATTTCATTAAGAAAAACTCCTGAGACACAAGTAAAGTTCGTAAATAATATTAAAAAAAAAAAAAAATAAACAGATCAAGTTTCTTCTTTGAACCTATAATATCAAAGGATACTTTATCGCTGGATCAATTTCTCGTTGTTCCTCATTTTCGCTGGGGTCGATGAACGACAAGAATGCCTGAAACAATTAAATAGTCTTTAGGTTGCTTTAGGTCCACGACACACGACATATTTCAATTCATCACCAATCAAAGTTGGACTCTGACTGGATATGTATGCATCGTATGTATCGGGGAGCGAGATGTTACGATCGTAATGAAGCGCATAAATCATTTGAAATCGCGGTTGGAATCATGAAATGCGACCGGCTTAAGTATTCCAGACATTAATGTGTAAACACGAGGGTGGATGATTACCTGTAACCAGTCGTACATGTTAATCAACTTCTTGTTCTCTAAGTGCAGTTTATAAATTATACTTAGATCTGGCATTGTGTTCAAAATTTCATCATCGCTGCTCAGATGGCAACAGTTACACTGAAACAAGAATTATATGTACTTAGTTTCAAATTTACCAATTTTTAAACTGGAATTCTGGCAATTTGTATAATTTCAAGTCAAAATGTACTTTAATATAATATGCTGGATCATTCAACGCAGTGTGAATTGCAGCTCTGAGAGAACCCTTAATCTGTTGCTTCACCATATTAATATCATGGAAACAAAAAATATCAAATCCCACTAAAGTTCTAGGATTCTTCAGATAGACAGAAAATATTTCTCTGTCGAGATAATCGATAAAATCTTCCTGGGCTTCTTTGTAAGGCGAATGTGACTGCTTACGTGCCTTGTTGCGCAGACTCTTAAAAGTTCATGTAAATTATTAATTAGAAACAAAAAAATTAAGAATAGTGAATACATCAAGACTGCTAATTATTTTTGACAAACCTCTACAAATTGCAAACGTTTCAATCTCTCTCCCACTTTGTTGATGTCATATTTCGGTGATGTCTCGCCTAATTCAGTGTTTCTTGATTTCACTGGAGAGGGAATTTCTAAACTAGCGTCCTTTATGATTTTAAAGTTCTCCTTTAAATTCTTCTTAAAACCTTGAGGTAAGAACTTTTCATTCTCCGCAACAACTTTTAGAACTTCCGTAAGTTTCAAAAGGAGGTCCTCTTTAGCCAGGTACTTTAAAAGTTGTAGTGCACTCTTATATTCGTCCGAATCCGTTAAACTTGAGCTAACAGCCCTCCCATATATTTCTCGGAACTAAAATGAAATTAAAGATTAATTATCATTTATATATTTCTTTTGATAAGCGCATTTTTCTCGTTGTCAGAAACACTTACAGTTTTACCTAAAGGAGCGCTTGTCAGATTACCAACAAAAGCGTGTAAACATTTTAGCACTGACAGAAATTCGTGCATATATTTTTGAAGTGTTTGTATATGAACCAAAAGGAATTTCTAAAAAAAATCTTCATTAATAACAATACTGAAAAGTAAAATTTTTCTTTTCAAAATTAATATTCATTTTTTGTTAATACTTTAAACTCCGGTGTACTCAATTCTTTTTTCCCTTTGAAATAGTAGGCTATTGAAGGTAGTTTCTTAAATTCTTGAATTTCACTCAATGATAAATCCTCTATCATCTTTTCGATATTATTTGAAGTACAAAGAGAAGCACAGTTATTTTCAAAGGAGTGCAGGGCCAGACAAATCTGCAAATATATGGGAAATATATATTGAATTATCAATTGAAATGAATTATCAATTTATGTACCTTGTAAGCTTGCATAAATCCATCAACCGATAAATCATAAAACAGGAATATATCCTGAAGCAAATTAAACGCTTTTCCTGTTAGCTTAAACGGTATGTCATGAGAGAAAATAATACCTTCCAAAACATCGGATAAACTTTGCACCTGCGTTTGTGTGGAAAACACCTAAAATTATGTTGAGATCAGACAGTCTTAATCATAAATGATTCTTTAGTTTCTATTGCTATATAGCTGGAATATATTCACATACTTTTACTCGAAGTTTTGATGTAACATCGTATGAAAGGGTTCGATGCACTACATGCAGACTTGTTGCAATACCGAAGATCAAAACTATTTTCATTGTGGAATGCATACTAAATAGAGAAAAAGGCATCGTATAAATCGTGTTTTATGGACTATACATAAAAATAAATTATGTAAAAATAAATCTACCTTAAATTAAAGACGAAATTGTGCAGTCCTTTTGCAGAAAAGTTTTCGAAGTCTTGTATAATTATAACGAGTGGATCATTTTCTTTGTTCAATTCTTGGTACCAGGAATTCAAAGCACGAAAAGTGCAGGAAGTCTTTTTTATAATTGGCTCATCCTGAAAAAGAAAATATTTTTCGAATTTAAAATCTAATCTTTATTTTTTTTTCTCCTTTTCGTTTCAGAGACAGTATTAAGACTAACCATTGTATTTGCATTAATTAATTGGTAAATGCTTTCTTCAACCATATTTTTCATGCTACTGCAATTTTTAGAGCTTATTGTAGCTATGTAAGGAGTAACATTCTCAAGAGTTGATATTACTTTCTCAAAAAGCATCGCATGGTCAGGAACATTGACACCTGATGAATAATCAATCGGTTAATAATCACCATAATTTTGTAAAATATATTACATAACATATTACATTACAGTACATATATTGCATATATTATATGTAAGTTACACATGTTTAAAAAAGAGATAATTAAGGGTGTTGGAGCCAAGTTCTAATCTAAAAATTCGATTTCTTCATTTTACTCAAAAAATATTAAATTTGGAATTTTTTCCCTCCGTAGAATTAATCAATTTTTAACTGGAATTGTGCGTACAGAGCGAGAAAATATTTAGTGCAAATATTTTTAAAGTAAAATAAAAATATTCAATTTTGAAGTTAGATTTTGAATTCTTCGTTTTATGCAAAAAGTATCGAAACTAAATATTTTTTCGCTCTGTA
>CAJFCP010000150.1:472384-495571 GCA_904066005.1 Synergus itoensis | reverse complement strand
TGAGAAAATTTGAACCTTCTGAGAAAATTTGAACCTTCTGAGAAAATTTGAACCTTCTGAGAAAATTTGAACCTCCTGGGAAAATTTGAATCTTCTGAGAAAATTAAAACATCTTATCGCAGCGAAAGTTTGGAGTTTCGCAGCTTCCTCGTCCATCAAACAAAGTCATTTACATGCGAATGCGCTGAAAGTTCAAACGTTTCGTTCTAGCGTGTCTATAGATAAGAAGATCCTGTGGCAAGGCAGATTCACCTAAGAAATCTCGACAGCGCCTTCGGGTGTTTAGAAAAGAAATCCCATTTGACTAAAAGCGATCCTTTTCGCTTATGTGCATCCGTTTTTCGAACATATCGGTTGAAAGAGGACTATCAATGAAGATAAAACGAGTTCGCGAAAGGTCTAACTGATGAAGAGTATCGTACCATAAAAACCAGTAGTACATAAAAATTCTCTATCTCGTATCCCTTTCATCATGTTTCTATCAAAACTAACGCAAAGAGATTCTTTTTTTATATTTCTCATGCTGATGTAATATTTTGATCCATATAAGTTACAGGAAAATCGAATATTTTTGAAAATCCATTATGTAATTGGAATTTATTCTTGCACTGGCAGAAATTTATACAGTGTTGATCGGGATTATTTACTAAATGGAGATAATGGCCTAGTTTTAGCAAAATATTTGCTAAAATAATAATAATAATGATTAATTTGTTGTTATGGTAATTAGCACATGTTTTTAAGAAATTTCAGTGGATTTTTAAAAGAGTTTAAAACAGTTTAAGGATTTTTAAGAGATTTCAAAACATTTTAAGTGACTTTTTAGTGACTAACTTAAATGACTTTTTTAATGAATTTGAAGATATATTAAAGAATTCGAATTTTAAACGATTTCAAGAAATTCAGAATGGTTTGAACAAATTTCAAGGAATTTCAAGAGATTTCAATGTATTTTAAGTGGTTTTAAGAAATTTAGGAAGATTTTAAGAGATTCGGAAAGACTATAAAGAGTTTTAAGCGATTTTAAGGGATTTTAAAGCATATCACTTTATTTTATGGAATTTCAAGGGGTTTCGAAGGTATTCAAAAGATTTAAATACATTTAAATTGGTTTTAAGAAATTTATAAGAATTTAGTGGTTTCGAAAGATTTCAAGAGATTTCAAGTGTTTTTCAATTTTATGTTTAGTGATTGTAAGAGATTTTAAGGGATTTCAAAAATTCTAAGTTATTTCAAGTAATTTTACAGATTATCAAAGTATTTTGCAGAGGGTTTGTGATTTTAAAAAATTTTAAGTGATTCTAAAAAATTTTAGGGCATGTAAAAAAATTTCAATGGATTTTAAGTAATTTGAAGTTATTTAGAGACTTTTTAAGAATTTCAAAACGTTTTAATTTATTTTAAGAAATTGTAAGGAGTTTCCTAAATTTGCAAATGATTTCAAAGAATTTCAAGTGATTTTACAAATTTTAAAAGGCTTTAAGTGATTTTAAAGAATTCTTGGTTTTTGAAGTAATTTCAAAGTCACTTGGAATTTTTTAGTCATTTAATTCTTCTGAAATTCTGTAGTCACTTGAAGTGATTGTAAATTATTTTTAGTTAGGTGATTTTAAGGGACTTTGAGTGACTTCGAAGGATTTTAAGAGATTTCAAGTGTTTTTAAATTATGATAAGTGATTGTAAGAGATTTTGAGGGATTTCAGAGATTTGAAGTTATTGAAAGTTATTTTACAGATTTTCAAAGTATTTTGCAGAGGGTTTGTGATTTTAAAGAATTGTAAGTGATTCTAAAAAAATTTAAGCCATGTAAAAAAATTTCCATGGATTTTAAGTTATTTTAAGTTACTTGTGAAATTTTAAAAAACTTAAAATACATAATATTAAGTGGTTCTAAAGAATTCAGGAATTTTTAAAGAATTTCAAAGCATTTTATGTTTTTTTTTTTAAGGAATTTTAAGGAGTTTCCTAGAATTTCAAGTGATTTCAAAGAATTTCAAGCGATTTTAATAAATTTTACAAATTTTAAACGGTTTTAGGTGATTTTAAAGAATTTATTGTTTTGAAGTATTTTCAAAGTATTTTCAATTATTTTTAATGTTTTTAGAGATTTTCAAGGTTTTTACAGTTTTTACAGATTTTCAATTTTAAGTGATTGTTAATAATTTTAAGACTTCAAGTGTCTTTCAGATATTTCAGTCGAATTTAATGATTTCAAAAGATTTCAAGTAACTTCAGGAGAATTAAAGTGACTTTAAGTGACTTCAAACGATTTCAAGCGTCTTTAAGTGAATTCAGATATTTCAGGAGACTTCGGATATTTCTGGACAATTTAGTATAGATTTCTATGCAAGTGTACACCTGATTTTATAAATCAACCCTTGGAGGATTTCAACCCCTCGTTTAAATCCTCTAAAATCACTCTAAATGTGTTAAGTTCTAACATCTTCTAAGCTTCTAAATTTATTAAGATATAAAATTGACAATTTCTAAAATTAAAGAAAATATGTTAAGGTACCTTTATTTGGTCCAAAATTTTTATAAATGTAAATATCTAGAACCGGATAAATGTATCTTAAAATGCTTTAACTTTAATTACAAAAATTTTCAATTTGATATCGCAATAAATTTAGGAGTAACATTGCAGAGAAAAAAAATATCGATAAGGTAAAAATCGGATAATACATCTTAAAATATAAATAAAATGAAAAAAATATTTTAAAAATTTACAAGAACTGTCAAAATATCTTTTAAAAAAAAATCCTGAAGACAAATTGATGACGCCTTGCAAAATTTCGTTTTAATAAGTTTAAGGGTGTGGACATCTAATCGGGTCACACATACATGCATACATACAAGCATTCAGCTTTTTAAAGATTAACGCTTTTTATGAAACTCCTCGAGAGCTGGAGTTCATCATTTTATAATTTTTTTTTCTCCACAAAGTCCGTGTTTGCAGACGGGATTTTCAAGCAAAGGGAATTGATTCAATGCATTCCAAGCAGTGTAAAAAGTTACATTGCAGTTAGGGATTTTCACGAAAGAAAAATTACTAGATTTCTTAGGCTGGAAGTCTGAGCCGGACGACGGCAGTTTACGAGACGAGACCCAATTCTCAGAGTGGGTAATGAGCGCCATTGTGTGACTTTTCCTCTGAAGCACTGAAACCTTCTAGATCCGTTTCAGGATGCAGAATGGCAGTTGGTTCGCTCGAAAACCCCAAGCATTACTGCGACGTTCTAGCAAGTAACGAGATAATAAAGCGACGAGCTCTGTAGCTTTTGCGGAAAAGTTTCGCTCAAGTCTTGCTTTTTCCTTTTTTTTTTTTCCTTTCCTTCACAAGTTTTTCTTTCTGGTGTTGCGCCTTCACAATGCGAAAATGGAATCCTTAGATCATTGTGCGCGAAGTACTTTTTTCTTTAAAATCGTCACTGTTAACTTTTTAGTGTTTAACTTCTTATCTAACACTCAAATAAATTTTTAATTCATTTTTTAAATTTATCTTTTCATTCAATCGATTTTGGAAGTCTTCAGATAATAAAATTTGTATATTTTTAAGACTAAGACATTTGGAGAGCTTATTTTAATTTATTTGGGGCGAATAATTAATATAAAAAATGAATTTTTTTGTTGCAGCTACTTCCCCATACAGAATGGATCAATTAGAACATGCGACGTCCATAAACTCGGAACTTGATGGAAATCCACCCCTGTGGGTGACACGCAAACGAAACGGGAAATACGAAGATATTTACATTAACAATGCGAAAATTCTAGCGAACCAAAGCAATATCGAGCTTTCGATAAAGAGTAATCAAGGCGAAATTAAGCAGGTATGTATTTATAACTTTATTTTTTCATAATATATGAAAAGAAACAGAGTTGAGCAAAATAAAATTCGATTGACGCTTAAAGAATAAAAACAAAAGATAAACATTAACGTTTTTCTTCTGTTTCAATAAAAACAATATGTTATTTTAGTATAAACAAAATGAAAACAATTGGTTTTAATAAAAACAAAAGAGAAACATTAATGTTTATTAATGTTTCTCTTTCGCGTTTGTTTTTATAAATTTTATCGTGAATAGGGAATAAATTCTATATTCTATTCGAATGAGGTCATTGATTTTTTTATTTATTCCAGCAAATAAAGTTAATGAAACTACTCATGAATAAAAAATAACTTAATAACGGATGAAGTGATTAAAGAATAAACGAATACGAATAAAATTTGTATTCGTATATAGATTATTCGAATAATAATTATATAATAATTATTATTATCCAATAATACTCAACTCTGCACAAAATGTCTTTCTTTTAGATTTTGCAAATCTAATCACTTTGATAAAGTGTTGTTATTATTTTGTTGGACTATAAGTTTTACATCACCGGGCTCTATGTCGAAATTCCTTACACTTCCAGCTAACAATAAATCTAGTGTCACTTTCACACGATGCCGACGAAGGTAGGCTTGCGGCAAGCCTCTAACGAGCTTTTAATGAGCTTTACAAGCTCACTATGGCCGCAAGACCATTAGACTAATGAATATCGGTAACCTCGATGATGTCGAACAGAACAGACGAGGTGACGCGCTCGTCAAATGTTCTTCGATAAATGAGGCACTATAAAAGCAAAAATTGGCACTCTCCTCATTGCAAATTATTGCCACTTTGCAATTTCCTTTTTATTAATAATTGATGAAATTTTATCAAAGCGCATCGATCTATTCCTGTATAATTGTATTCACATTTGCTTCAGGATGATAAAATTTTATTTTAAAACAGGGGAATCCTTAGATCATTATGCGCGAAGCACTTTTTTCTTAAAAATCATCACTGTTAACAGATTCGTATTTAACTTCTTATTTAACAACCAAACAAATTTTTAATTCATTTTTTTAATTTATTTTTTTAATTTATCTTTTTATTCAATCGATTTTGGAAGACTTCAGATAATAAACTTGTAAATAATTCGCGTATTTATTTCTTAATCGACGTTTTCGTGAAAAACTTGAAAAACTTTAAAACTTGAAAAATGAGGGATGACAAGTAAATACGCGACCTGTCTTGGCGCTCTTATAAAAATAAATACTTTTTTTTACGCAGTTATTAAGTATTATTTATTTAGTATATATATATATATATATATATATATATATATATATATATATATTTAGTATATATATTTTTATATTTAAGTATTATTTATTTTACTTCTTACAACTTCAAGTCATTCAAAAACCAATGAAATTTCGCTGATTCAAATTTTTTAAGAGAGCAGATTTGAAATTATTTCCATTTGACAATTATTTTAAAGTAATTTTGGCGAAGTTTTAAAGATTTTTTAGAATTTTTAAAAGATTTCGTAGAATTTTAAAGTATTTCAGGAAATTTGGCTGAATTTTAACGGAATTCATGAAATTCTAAGAGATTTTTTAAAGCTAGAAAATTTTAAAGGATTTGAAATTTTTTGAAATTTTGAGGAAGATTATGAGGTTTTTAAGACCTTTAAGAGATTTCATCGAATTCTAAACAATTTATAATTTTTTCGTGAAATTTGAGGAATATGAAGCGAATTCAAAAGATTTTTTATGATTCTTGAAAGATTTTGTGGACTTTAATGAGATTTCTAATAATTCTGACGAATTTTAAACGAATTAAAGGGACTTTAAATTTTATCGTAGAATTCAAAGAATTTCAAGAAGTTTCTGAGAATTTTAAGCGTTTTTCACGAATTTCACGAAAAGGTTTCTTGGTTTTTTAAGAGATTTTAAGGGATTTTAAATCTTGTGAAGTTTCGAGGAATTTTAAGAGATTTCAAAAGGTTTCAGAGAATTTTAAGGAATTTTAAGGAATTTTAAATGTTGTCATAAAATTTCTAGGAATTTAAAAATAATTCAAGAGATTTCTAATAATTTTAATGGATTTTAAAGGACGTAAAGGGACTGTAATTGTTATCGTAGAATTAAACAAATTTCAAGAAGTTCCTTGGAATTTTAAGAAGTTTTCACGAAATTTTAGAGATTCCAAGAGATTTTTATGAGTTTTAAAATATTTTATGGGTTTAATGAATTTTAAAGTTTGTCAGGTAATTTTATCGAGGAATTTCAAAAGAATTTCTATACAAATATGATTTTTAAAAGATTTTGTAGAATTTTTAACGATTTCATAGAATTTGATAAGATTTCTAAGGATTGTAAGAGATTTAAAATTTTAAGAAATTCCAAGAGGTTTTTAAGAATTTTTAGAGATTTTTGCGAATTTTAACTTGTATTTCAAGAGATTCATGATTTTAATGGTTTTTATAGATTTTTAAGGGATTTAAATAGGTTTTTGGGAATTTTAAGAAATCTTAACGAATTTTTAAGGGATTTCGAAAATTTTCTTAAAATTTTTTTGCGCCATTAATTTGTTTTTCTTCTTTCAACTTCAAGTCATTCAAAAGCCAATCAGATTTGCAACACAACAATCTAAAATAATAAAGAATAAAAACATTTAAAAATCACAGCATTGTCTGAAAAAATTTTTTTTTCTTATTAAGGAAGGTAATAGTTAAGGTGTAATGTAAAGGAAAAATGAAAAAAACTTGTTTTTGTATAAATGACAACTGTTTGAAAAAAAAACTCTGATTTTTATCGAAATTTCAAGTTTAAAATAACTTACGATTTGGAAAAACTGAGAAGCAAAAAGTGGAAAACCAAAAAGTGAAAGTGGAAGTGGAAGTGAATAGTTACATACTCGCCCCCCAGCAATCATGATGAAAAATGGATTGTTTATATATATTTTATGAACCAAAATAAAAATAATCGGCGGAGCCATTTTCTCCCAGAGTCATCCAACCCCCAAGTGTATTTTCCCAAATATAAATCTCCCCCTAAGAGTATTTCTCAGGCTTCAAAACTTAGATAAAGGTGGAATTGACACCCCGAATTCGTGTGAGTTTTGAAGCCTGGGAAATATACTTGAGGGGAGAAAATTTTTTGAGAAAATACACTTGGGATTAGACGGCACTGGGCGAAAACGACTCAGCCAATTGTTCTTCTTTTCGTTCATAAACAATGTAGAAATAATCTAATTTTCGAAATGAGAAAGAAATTCCATTTTATCCACTTCCATTTGTTTTTCTGTCGTTTAAATTAGTTTTTTTTTTCTAGATTCCTATTGTAGTTGTGTCCTGTAGTTGTAATCGAGTAGACATTAAGTAAAAAGTGATTACTAGATAGAGAAAACGAATAAAAAGTAATGCTACCTTTTCTTAAATCCAATGAGACTCTACTCCAAAGGGAATTATAAAAGATAGGATTTGCGGCTCCAACTTCTTTCCGTCTTTTATGCCCTCGGCTTCTTCAAATAAAATAATTTCATATTTAAAATGTTCTTTAATCATCATTTTTAAAAAGAAGTTCTATCATTTTTTAAAAATAAAATTATTTTCATTAATAGATGATAATTCTTGCTATTAAATGTAATCTGAGCAGAATAAGCTTTCTGAGAAAAGTAATTTGCTGTAATAAATCATGTTATAAGGTAGAACATCCTCTTCGAGAGTCTAGGGAAGAAAATACTAGTTTTTTCAAATCTAAGGACCATCTTCTCAAGCCCGAAGCGTCTCAAGAAAAGCTGATGTTATTGTATCCGGAGGGATGTTTTACCGAAAGAGGAAGTCTGTGCTTGGCGCGAGTAGGTCATCATGAAGATGGAAGGTAAAATGGAAGGTGAAAAGAAGAGCTCAAAAAGAAGAAAGGGAAAAGTTCAAAGTTCGAGGTGGAGATTTTTCCATCTGCGAAGTTACGGCTTTTCTTATATTTAAAGTCGTTTTGCAGAGTGCAGAAGAATTTATTTCATGTTGGACAACTTTTGCAAACTGAGAAAGCTCACAATTTTATCGTCGAGGGACATTTTTTTCTCTTTTTAAAATGCCTGCATTCTGTTTTCCTCGCTCTTTTAAACGCGATGATGAGACGAATAATTTCTCAAAACTAGTATATTCACTCGACTTTGCAGTATTTAATCAACATGAAAATTAATTTTCTGCATAAAAGCCTCATAAAAGCCAATTACTCCTTTCAGTATTGCTTATCTCACTTTTTCTCTAACTGAAATTGTAATCTTAATTTTATATCAGTTTGAAAATTGAATGCGGATTGTGTTCTCGATTAAATTTTTTTCTTCATATACATACCAAGAGTTTCTTGACAAAATAACCAACGTTTAGGTGTTGAAAGCGTTTGCTCGGTCGAATCTTTGTTAACTCGATGAAAAGTTTAAATTGTTTGATAAGAATGGGTGTATCCACGTGACGAAGTTTCTCCTTATCGTCAGCAGAAAGTTTTCGATAAGAGAGGGATTCTCATATGTACGAGAATTCGTTCCAACATCAACGGGGAGCTTAAATTCGCTGTAGTAGAAGTATAAGGCAAACATCTTACAAGTTTCTTCCAACTAACACCGTTTCTCTTGAAATTGACGAATTTCTCGTAAATTCTGTTTCTCTAGCTACGAGAGCCAGTGAAATTTTAGAGTGGAAGAGGAGTTTTGGTTTTTCACGGAGGGGGAGTTCATTGAAGGGGGAGGAGAAGTTCTTTTAGTTGCAACGAGGTGCGGGGGTTTTAATTTGAAAGGGGAGCGAGGGTTTAGTTGCAAAGGGCAAAAAGAATTTTAGTTGGATAGGGTCGGGGCGCATTTAATTAAAAAGTGGAGGGCAGTTTTGGTTGGATAGGGAAGGGGGGTTTTATTATAAAAGAGGGGGTGAAATGAAGGAAGAAGAGAAGTTTTGGTTGGAAAGGGTCAGGGGCATTTAATTGGAAAGTAGAGGAGGTTTTTCTTTGTAAAGGGGAGGGGGGTTTTGGTTGGAAGAAAGAACAGGAGTTTTGGTTGGAAAGGGGAGGAGGCGTTTTGGTTAAAAAAGGGAGGTGGCGTTTTTAGCTGGAAACGGTGCGAAGTTTATAGTTTTAGAGGGGAGGGGGTTTTGATTGCAAAGAGGAAGAGGCGCTTGGTTGGAAAGTGGAGGGGAGTTTTGGTTTGCAAGGGGAGGGTAATTTTCGTTGAAATGGGTACGGGGGTTTTATTTTAGAAGGGCAGAGGGGTTTTGGTTGAAAGGCGGGAGTGGAGTTTTGGTTGGAAAGAGAAGAGGGTTTTTGGTTGCAAACGTGAGGGGGGTGTCGGTTGGAAGGAAGGGGAAGAGGCGTTTTGGTTGAAATGTGAAGGGGTCCAGAGAGTAAAAGGCATTGTCATTCTGAGGACGTCCTAAAGACATTCTTAGGACGTCCACGTCAGTCCTATTGATGTCCAAAAGACGTCTCCGTCTTAAAGACGTCTTTTGGACGTAAGACGTCTTTAAACATCGATTGGACTGACGTGGCAGTGGCGTAACTATGTAGTAGCGAAACCCCGCATTGCGGGGTGGCCTCCTCCTCTGAGGGGCCTCCGAGGGGCTTCTTAGACTGCTTAGAAAAAATAAATTTCACTCTGTATTTCAATTTTTATTTTTAAAATTTAAATTTATTCAAAACTTGTTTCTTTTTATTTTCAAAGGGGCTTCCTAAAAAATTTTTCGGGGGGGGCCTCCAATTTTTAGTTATGCCACTGTGACGTGGACGTCCTAAGGATGTCTTTAGGACGTCGTCAGGATGACAATGTCTTTTTACTTACTGAGGGAGTTTTGGTTGGACAGAATCGAGGGCATTTAGTCGGAAAGGGGAGAAAATTTTGAATGGAAAAAGGAGAGAATTTTGGTAGAAATGGGGTATTTAATTGGTAAGGTGAGGTAAGTTTTCATTGAACAGGATACGGGGGTTTTATTTTAAGAGGAGATAGGGGTTTTGGTTGAAAGGCGGGTGGGGAGTTTTGGTTTGAAAAAGGAGTTTTGGTTTGAAAGGGGAGGGGGGTATGTTATCAAAAAAGAAGAATTTTGATTGAAAAGGGAAGTAGCTTTGGTTTCAATAAGGAGGAGTTTTTGTAGGAAAGGGGAGGGGGAATTTTGGTTGGAAAGGTCAGGGTCTTTAGTTAAAAGAGAGGAGAAAAGTTTTTGTTGGAAAAATTCCGGGGAATTTATTTGGAAAGAGGAGGAAAGCTTTCGTTGAAAAGGGTTCGGGGGTTTTATTTTAATAGGAGAGAGAGGTTTTGGTTTATAAGCGGGTGGGGAGTTTTAGTTGGTTAGGGGAGAGGAGCATGTAATCAAAATGACAGAGGTATTTTGGTTGAAAAGGGGGGAGGGGATTTAGATTGAAAGAGTGCGGGCGTCTTAGTTTGAGAGAGGAAAGGATTTTTGTCTGGAAAGGAGAATGAAGGTTTTGGTTGAAAGGGGGAAAAGGAATTTTGATTGGAAAGGGGAGGGGATTTTTGGTTGGAAAGAAGAGGGGAATATTTAATTAAAAAGGAAGAGGAATTTTGGTTGGAAATGGCTGTGGCTTTGGTTTGAAGAGGGGGAAGGAGTTTTGGTTGGAAAGGTGAGGGGGAATTTAGTTGGAAAGGGGAGGGAAGCTTTCGTTGAAAAGGGTACGGTGATTTTATTTTAATAGGGGAGAGAGGCTTTGGTTTAAAAGTGGGTGGGGAGTTTTAGGTATAAAGAGGAGGGGGGGATTTAGTAAAAAAAGGAAGAGGAATTTTGATGAAAAGGGGAGGGGCTTTGATTATAAGCAGGCAGAGTTTTGGTTGGAAAGGGGAGGGGGTTTTTGGTTGGAAAATGGAGGAGAATATCTAGTCAAAAAGGAAGAGGAATTTTGGTTGGAAAAGGCTGGGGATTTGATTTGAAGGGGAGGGTTTGGTTGGAAAGGGGAGGGGGAATTTAGCTGGAAATGGGAGGGGGCATATAATAAAAATAAAGATGGATTTTGGTTTAAAAGGGAGGAGGGGCTTTAGTTTGAAGAGGGATGAGTTTTGGATGTAAAGGGGGAGGGGCATGCAGTAAATAAGGAAGAGGAATTTCATTGAAAAGAGGAGGGGCTTTGGTTATAAGTAGGAGGATTTTTGGCTAGAAAGGAGAAGAAAAGTTTTGGTTGAAAGGGGAAGGAGGAGTTTTGTTTGAAAAATGAAGGGGGGGGGGGTTGGTTTAAAAGGGGAACCATTACTTTCTGACATCACATTTTATGATACAATGAGATTGAGATTTAGTGTGTACGTGGAAAATTGTGGAATAAAATTCTTATGTAATTGTTTTTTGAATAGGAGTGGAATTTAAAACATTTTAGTAGATATGAGTTGAAGAAAAAGTTTGTCTTGTCACATATACTTGTATTGGTTTTGGCAATGGGAAACCATCTGGTCTTCACCTTGGAATTGTATAGGGTGTACGAGTTTCATGATACTGCTGGAGGCCATAGATCGATAATTTAATTTCGCCATGCGGTGTCGTTCTGACATTTATACGTATACACGATCTAACTTCGATAGTTGGTTCGTCGTGCTCTGAGGAACAGAGAAGCCCTTCTGCTACCACTCTCGGACTTCACCGCCGATGTCACCAACCACTTCCATGGTCCATATACTCCTGAGAACCAGAGTAAACGGGTTTACTAGTTTTCCCAACGAATGCATCACTGGAATTATTATTATAGGTAGTTTCGCCTATCCGGTGTTTGAACAAACAATAAAAAAGAATATTCGAAACTTTTACAGAGGAAACTTTTTCAGCATCTGCAGAATGAAAAATTAGTAAAGGTTCCTGTTTTAAAGTTTAGAGCTATTGATATATTAGTTCATTGTTTAGCAGAAGATTTATCTTCACTTTTGTGAAATATTGAAAGTAATTAGCATACTAAAGTTAGTTAAAAATTCATTTTATTTCGCCAACTTCAATTTACAGTTTAATAGAAAAGAAATACACGAGAAACGAGAGGAAAAATGAAATTCTTTCATCCTTATTGCTTTTTAACCCTTAAGTGGTAACGTCATTTTCGGCACCTTTAAGTGGTATCGTCGGGTCACTCGTGTCTGGCGCTTTGAAAAGTTATGTAAAGTGATCTAAAAAATTCCACAAAATTCATGAAATCTCATCAACTATCCTAGTATAAGGATCAATCACTATATTGCTGATTCGATCATTTGTTTAAACAATATAATCAAATAAACAAATAAAAACGTGAAGAATGCACCATTTTGTTTAAAAAATTGTAACTTTGGACGTAATATATATATTTTTTTTAAATCAAACGGGAAATTAAAGCTTAAGAATGATACTTAAAGAAAAAAAATATTGAGATTCTGTATTATTAAAAGGAATGTTTGTTTTGAAAGCATGAAAATCAAGTTTTTTCAAAGTACAGAAAGAGGTACAATTTCCAATAAAATAGACATTATTTTATTTTTTATCAATTTTATCCATCAGAATCACATCAATTTTCAAAGTTCACTCAAAAATGAAAGGAATATAAAAATAAAAAATGATAGCAATGCTGAGGCCAGATTATAATTCTCAATCACCGCATAAATCATATCTGTGTTCTTCGCACACAGGCCTGCGACACTTGAAAAAAAGATCAGAAATTCGAATTTCCATTAAAATTTATCTTTAAAAAATATCAGGTAAGTTTAACCCATCAATTCATAATGAAAAAACATCAAAATTTGGAAAAAAAGAATTTTACTTACCTTACAGTATTACACTTTTCGTCACCGTTAATGGTATCGTCGGGTCACTCGTGCCTTTTCAAAATTTCGATTGGCTCCTACGAATGCTACTTACCGATTACAGTGACGTCACTTAGGGAGCTTATAGCCTACTAGTGTACAATTTTTTAGAGTATAGTCTGTGCTTGCCCCCCACACTTCTCTCTAAGCTAGTAAGTAGAGAAGGTTTGGGCAAGGCATGAGTGACCCGACGTTACCACTTAAGGGTTAATAACTTTGAAAAATTAAGGTAAAGTGATTTCCGACTTGATTGAATTTGTTGAAATACCAAGCATATTTATCTTGAAATTATTGACTTTCTCGGGTATCGATTCTTTGAAGAATTCAAAATCTTTATAGTCTTTGAATCTACTCAATTGTCTGAAATATTCACATTCTCTTCTTACCATAATTGAAAAAGAACCTTCTTTATCTAATGAAGCCAATTTTCTAGTCCAACGTTATCAGGAAGCGGAAAAGGTGTAGACTTTTCGCAGCAAAAAGAAAAAAATGCTCGGAAATAACTCGATTTGTAACTTTTCTCTCTTGTGACGGAATTCAACACGTGACAGAGCAGTTTAATTTAGTTTCTAGCTTCTAGCAGCAGTTGTAATTTGTTGTGTAAATTTGAAATTAGTTGAGGAGTTAAATGAGGTCAGGAAATTTTAAAGAATGTAGCAATAGACATTTAAGGGTGTTGGAACCAAGTTTTAATCTAAAAATTCGATTTCTTCATTTTACTCAACGAATAATAAATTTGGAATTTTTTCCCTCTGTAGAATTAATAAATTTCTAACTAGAATTTTGCATACAGAGCGAGAAAATATTTAATTCAAATATTTTTTAAATAAAATGAAAATATTTAATTTTGAAGTTAGATTTTGAATTCTTCGTTTTATGCAAAGAGAATCAAAATTAATTATTTTTTCGCTCTGTATGCAGTCTTATATTTGAAAAAAGATTAGCGCTACAGAGCGAAAAAATATTTATCTATAATTTTCGTTGAGTAAAATGGAGAATGGAATTTTGAGCTTAACACTTGGGTCCAACGCCCTTAATCGTGTATATATGATTACGTTGCTGAGGATTGGAAACTTTAAAAACTTTCCAGCATCAAAGAAAATAAAGGGATAATTCGAAACATTTTATTCGAGAGTGAAAGCCAACCGCGCCTTTTTCCTTCCCTTTAAATTGTGTTCGATAAATCTCAAAGTGACCTTAAAGGGAAGGTTTCAGTCCCATGGGAGTTCTTGGAATCTGTATCGATTTCTATAAAAATATAATCAACTGAATATTTTTAATATCATCAAAAAAATAGGAAACATTTTATAAAGAGCGCGTCTCAAGTTTCCAGGTCATGTAATCATAATTAATGCTCTAGAGCCCTTATAAAAAGACAATCAATTTGATCTTACTATCTAAAAAAAATGGTACAGTAGCTTTGAGATTTTATTTGATAAAGAAATTTTTTTTTACTTTTTTTTATATTAAAAACGTTTAATTTTCATTGTGACTAGAAATTAGCGAAGGCTTTCAAGTAACTGGTGGCAGACTCGCAGGGGTGCGAGGATACTCATGAGGGAGGGTAGAAGGGGTGAAAGTCAACTGAATGGCGCCGTCGCGTCGCGACGCCACACCCCGCCGGACCTAAAGCTGCTTACGAGCTCGCACTGAGGGTAAACCACCCTTTAAAGCGATCGCGCAAAATTAAACCAAGCTATTTTTTCCACCCTTCTCGACGCCTATCAGTAAATAAGTGCGATTCTCCGGATAGCAAAGCGAAGCGCCCCAGTCATCAGGACTTTTTAACTTAAATATTCACGTTAAAAAAATATCCTATCTCGCGGTAGTTTATCCGTGCGATTTAGTTTATTTCAGTTTTGAATTTACCTAATACATACATGTCTTTTCTTAATTATTAATATTATTAATATTATTATTATTAATATTATTATTAATATTATTATTATTAATATTATTAATATTATTAATTAATATTATTACACATAAAATTTTAATTTTCCTATATTAAAAAAGTGGTGTAAAGAAATGTCTGGAAAATCTCGCATACATTGTTGTTGCAAACTTGATTGGCTTTTGTATGACTTGAAATTGTAACAAAAGGAAAACAAAATAATCGCGCTCATGTTTGGTTTGCTGGTCTCTTAAAATTTGACAAAAAACTTCGAAATTCTTCAAAATTCGTTAAAATCTCTTAAAATTCTTAGAAATCTCTTGAAATTCGTTAACATTTGGGAAAATATCTAAAAAAATTTTAGATATGAAAAAATTCCACGAAATCCATAAAAATTCTACAAAACTTTTTTTAAATCAGAAAAATATCTTGAGATTCCTTAAATTTAAAATAATTAGAAATCTCATAAAATATTATGAAATCCTTTGAAGTTTCTCAAAATTTTTTATAAAACTCTTAAAAATCTCTTGAAATACCTTAAAATCCCTTAAAATTTCTTGAAATCCTTAAAAATCCACAAAATGTTTTAAAGCTCATAAAAATCCCTTGAGGTCTCTTAAAATCATTTAAAAGTCGTCAAAACTCCTTACAATACGTTAAAATCTCTTAAAATTCCTTGAAATTCCACAAAAAAAATTTAAAACCCTTAAAACCTCAAAAACTGTTTGAAATCTCTTAAAATTTCTCACAAAACCTATAAAATCCCATAAAATTCGTTGAAATATCTTAAAATTTCTTCATATTCAAAATCCATTAACGCCTTTAAAATTTATTAAAAAATCTCTTAAAATTGCATTAAAAATCATAAAAATCTTTTTGAATCTTTCCATAGTAAAAATGTTTTGAAATCCCTCAATAAAATTTCCTTACAAATTTTTAAATCCTTAAAATACTTTCGAATTCTATAGGATAGCAATTAAAATACCTTTATATCCTTAAAAATGCGTTAAAAGTATTAGAAATCTTATTAAATTCTATGAAATCCTTTAAAATTTCACGGGATCTTTTAAAGATAAGAAAAATCTCTTGAAATCACTTAAAATTATTAGAATTCCTTAAAATTCCCCAAAATCCCTCGCAATTCTTAAAAACCTTTTAAAATATCTTAAAATTCCTCGAAATTCCAGGGCAACATTAAAAATTCCTTAAAGCCCCTTAAAACTCCTACAAACTTTTTGAAATCTCCTAAAATTCTTAGAAACCTCTTACATTCATAAAAATTTTTAAACATTTAGAATTCCCTAAAATCCTTTAGATTTCCTAAAAATCTCTTAAAATTGCATGAATTTCTTTAAAATTTCACGAAATATCCTGAAATCCTTTAAAATTTCAAGAAATCTCTTTAATATCCTACAATTTTTTTTAATTTCATAAAAATAAATTGAAATCTCTTAAAATTCTTAGAAACCTCTTTAAAATACTAAACATTTTAAAACATTTAGAATCTCCTAAAATCCCTTAGAATTTTTAAAAATCTCTTAAAATTGCCTGAATTTTTAAAAAATTTCACGAAATATCCTGAAATCCTTTAAAATTCCAAGAAATCTCTTTAATATCCTACAATTCTTTTAAATTTCTTAAAAATAAATTGAAAATCGTCGAAATCCCTTAAAATTTCTAAAAATATTTTTAAAATCCTAAAAAAATCTTTTGAATTTCATAAAAATCACTTAAAAAACGTCAAATTCCCTCAAAATTCTTAGAAACCCCTTGAAATTCCTCTCTAAAAATGTCTCGAAATATTAAAATATTAAAATATTAAATATTTTAATATTTATAAAAAATATTTTAATATTAAAATAGAAATATTAAAATGTCTCATATATTAAAATTTCAGTTCTGATTGGCTTTGGAATGACTCCAAGTTGTAAGAAGAAAAATGAAATCGTGTTGGTTTGCTGGTTTAAATTTAAAAAACAGAGTAAACTGCAATATTTTATAAATATGTAGATTATTAATAATAACAATACACAATAATTATTATGCCTTTAAATTCCACACAATACGTATTTATAAATAAAATGAATAACATATTCAATCTCTTATTTCTATTATAGATGTAGTTAAAGTTAATAATTAACAAAAGGGATTTCATGAATTTCTCTTGTAAGTAATTCAAGATAGAAATTTTGAAACTTCTACTTGCTATTCAAGACCAGCGAAAATACTGAATAAGCTTCTGAGAAGCTTTTATATGCAGTTTCTACTAAGTATCTTTTGTTCTTCCAGGGATTGTCTTTTACTTACAGAATTGATAAAATTAGAGGAATTTTGAAGTGAAATAGAATAATAGATTAAAATCACTATATAGATCAAAGCGAAAATCAAATTAAACCAAAAATTCAATAAAAATTACTCTCATGTGAATCTACAATAGTATTATTGGTTTTCCGCAATCATACATTCGAGTGGATATTTCAATTCGACTTTTATCCTTTATTGATGAAATAGCAGGGAAATATTCGTAATAAAATGCGGCGTATGACAGAAATTTAACAAAATGGGTCATTCTTTTTTGCCAAAAAAAAATGGAAATAAAATTTCTCGATTTGGAATTTTATATTACATTATTTTATATTTATATTGATAGAATGTCATGAGAGCTTTAAGTTAGACAACCTTTCAGAGAGGCTTTGAACTCTCTCGCTTCCCCCCCCCCCCCTTGATATATTGTTCACGCTCGTTGAAATTTAAACTCTGCCTGCACTATATTGATTTCAATGATTATTTTTGCGAACTCATACTATCAGCTTTAGTTCCATTAATTACTAGTGAGTGCATTTTTCACATATTTTTTTATTTTTTTTTTTTTGCTTCAAATGTATAAAGAACGTTTCTGATATAATTTCTTTTAGAAAGCAATAAGGTATAAGAAATAACTATTCTGGAAAATATAAAAAAAAATCTTACGCATTTAAAATCACGCCCCCATTTGTGCGCATAAATGTACATTGTACACGTATATGGAAATTTTACGTTGCCTTACTTTTCCTTACCGCGATTTCTGCTCGTTCAGCGCAATCCTAGAAAATGGAATAAGTTTTCTCTGCGAGGAAATGCTGTTGTAACAGCCATGCAACTCCAACCGGGATGGTTATGCACCAATTAAACTTAATCGCGCCTTTTTCGTAAAGGGCGATTAAGCATAAAAGCTCAGTCGGGTAATCATCCATCGCCTCATGAGGACAAACGGGCTGCCTTTAAATGTATTTCATTTAATCTTTTCATAAATTAAAGTGGACACCTATATTAGGACAAAATTTTTCGATCCTTTTTTTTTATCCTATCAGGATAATATTCTCGATTTCGTTTTTGGCTACGTATACACAGAAAAACTTTTTATATCAATTTTTCATAAAATGCACGGAGAAAACTGGATAATAAACCGTAATATCTAGCTATTTAAATATGGGACGACTACGTAGATATTCAGATATAACATCTTGACATTAAAACTTAATATCCAGATATTAAAATATATAATTCAAATATTCTAACATCCAATATTTTAATATCTGGATATTAAGTATTAATATCAAGATATTATATCTAAATATCTAGATAGTCGTCCCATAGTTAAATAGCTAGATATTACGGTTTAATATCCAGTTTTCTCCGTGTGATATCAATTTTTCCTATCTTAAAAAAGTGGTGTAACGAAATGTCTTGAAAATCTTCAAAATAATTAATCTCTTAAAATCCATGTCTCCATCTCTCGAAAACTTATAAAATTTTACGGAAATCTGTTCAAAGTTGTGAAAATCTCTTAAAATTCCCAGAAACTAGTTGACATTAAAAATCTATGATAACAATTAAAATCGCTTTTATATCCTTTAAAATCCATTAGAAGTATTAGCAATTTTATCAAATTCGATGAAATCCTTAAAAATTCTACAAATTCTTTTAAAATCAGAAAAATCTCTTGAAATCCCTTCAAAACTTTACATCCTTCGAAATCTTTTTAAAATCCTTAAAAAATTTTAAAAACCTTAAAATTCCCAGAAACTCCTTTAAGTTATTTTATACGTTAACATTTAAAATTTCTTTATATCCTTTAAATTCCATTAATATTATTAAAAATCTCATCAAATGCCATGAAATCCTTACAAATTCCACAAAATCTTTTAAAAATCAGAAAAATCTCTTGAAGTCTCTGAAAATTCCTGGAAATTCGAAGACAAAATTTTAAATTCCTCAAAATTTCTCAACATTTAAAACACCTTCAAATTCCTTAGAATTCCTAAAAATCTCTTAAAATTAGATGAATTCCTTTAAAATTCCACGTAATATCCTGAAATCCCTTAAAATTCTAGGAATCGTAAAAATCCCTCTCAAATTCCTAGAAACCTCTTAAAATTCTTAAAAACCTTTTGAAATCCCTTAAAATTTTTCGAAATTCCACGAAAACATTTAAAATCCCTTAAAATTCCTTAGAATTCCTAAAAATTTCTTAAAATTGGATGAATTCCTTTAAAATTCCACGAAATATCCTGAAATCCTCAAAATGTTTTGAATTCCATGTAGAAATTACTTGAAAATCATCAAAATCCCTTAAAATTCTACGAAATCTTTTTGAAATCCTAAAAATCATTTGAATTTCATAAAAATTACTTGAAAATCGTAAAAATTCCACGAAATATCCTGAAATCCCTTAAAATTGTACGAAATCATTTTGAAATCCTAAAAATCTTTTGAATTCCGTATAGAAATCATTTGAAAATCATCGAAATCCCTTAAAATTCTACGAAATCTTTTTAAAATCCTAGAAATCTTTTGAATTCCATAAAAATCACTTGAAAATCGTCAAAATTTCTCTCAAATTTCTAGAAACCTTTTAAAATTTTTAAAAACCTTTTTAAATCCCTTAAAATATTTCGGAATTCCGCGACAACATTTAAAATCCCTTAAAATTCCTTAGAATTCCAAAAAATCTCTTAAAATTGGATGAATTCCTTTGAAATTCCACGTAATAACCTGAAATCCCTTAAAATTCTACGAAATTATTTTGGAATTCAGGAAATTCTCTGACAACATTTAAAATCCTTTAAAATTTTCAGAAACCTTTTGAAATTTTAAAATTTCTCAAAATTCCAGGACAAGATTTGAAATTACAGAAACCTTTTTAAATCACTTAAAATTTTACGAAAACCTTCGAAATCGCTTAAAATTCATGAAAATATCTTAATATTTCCAGAAATCCCTTTTATATCCTTTAAAATCCATTAGAAGTATTAGAAATCTCATCAAATTCCATGAAATTCTTAAAAATTCCATAAATTCTTTTAAAAATCAGAAAAATAACTTGAGTTCTCTCAAAATTCCTCGAAATTTCACAAAAACACTCGAAATCGCTTAAAAATTCGTTGGAATCTTTTAAAAATCTTAGAATCCTATTAATATTATTCCTCAAAATTTCAAAACATTTAAAATCCCTTAAAATTCTCTAGAGTTCTTAAAAATATTTAAAAATTTTAAGAATTCCTTTCAAATTTCACAAAATTTCCTGAAATTCCTTAAAATCCTGCGAAATCTTTTAAAAATTCTAAAAAATTCTTTTAAAATTCCTCTCTGAAAAAAAGGTGATGTAACGAAATGATTAATTTCTAAGGAGTAACACAAATAATCGTGCGTGTTAGTTTACTAATCTCGATAAATATTAGTTTTATAGAAGAATATTTTCAACAAAAAATATAGAACGCAAAAAGATACATCTTTTATATTCTGTACATTTTTCCCGAAAAAACCATTATTTTCGAAAGAGAAAAAAAAAGGTAAATGTATAAACATTTTCATTTTTTAATAAAAAAAATAACGGTTCTTCAGGAAAAATTTATAGAATATATAAAAGAAGTATTTTTTTGCGTTCTTTAATTTTTGTTGAAAATATTTTTCTCTATAACTAATATTTATAGAGATAAAATATTTAATGTTAATATCTATGGAGATAAATTAAAAAATTCTTTTTTTAAACCGGTCAAAGCATAATTAAAATGTATAATTTTCAGTTAAGCTATAACACCGCAAGGTTGTCATTAAAGTAAATTTGATTATTTTAATTATAAACTTATTTTGCTCGCTTAATTTAATAGAATGTGATGATTGAATTCAGCCAGTAATAGTGATTAAATTTGCGATTCTACTTTAGCTGGATATTTGAATAGTATCTAAATGTGATAATATAAACTTTATAGACCGTAGGCGTTGAAAGCAAACACTTATTTTCGAGAAGATAATGAACCTTGGCACTTGTGAGAAGTAAATGATCCTTTGTAAACATAAAACTATGGCAAACGCGAGGAAATGGCAGAGTTGTTTTAACCAAATTAGATACTTTTGACTATAGAGTATAAATTAACTATATGTTATTGAAATTTCATTTTACTAATCAACAGTTATATTTATTTATATTTATATATTGTTTTTTATTTTTTTTTTATTTTTTATTTTTTTCGGTAATTAGATT
This sequence comes from Synergus itoensis, assembly GCA_904066005.1. Lineage (NCBI taxonomy): Eukaryota > Metazoa > Arthropoda > Insecta > Hymenoptera > Cynipidae > Synergus > Synergus itoensis. The sequence goes on along the minus strand of CAJFCP010000150.1, from coordinate 474,528 downwards.
CTTTTCAATTTAATTACATCAAAGATTACTTTTTTTCTTTTAAGCTAAAAGCCGTCAAATTTCTGCTTAAAATGAGCCCAGGGCGAAGTCACTTTGTCAATTTAAAAAAAAATGTTGCGGAAAAATGAAAAATGTTAATGTTTTATAAAAATATCAATAACTATCGAAATAATGAACATTTTTTAAATTTCTTTTCTATTTCTATTTCTAGTAAATAATAAGGGGATGAATTTATAAAGAAAGTATTAAAATAGATTAGGTATTTATTTTTAGATATAAATTTTAGTTTTATTGTTTGTATTTACAGTTTTTTGAGACAGAAGATGGAATTCCTGTTAGGTAAAAATTAAGAACGCATTGTATCTCAAGGGACAGGGTATCCAGTATTTCTTTCTTGGCCGTTTGCTTTCTTCAACTAAGATAAATGGCATTGAGGTTTGACGGTCTTATCTCGGAACAAAGTTATATCTCCTTCTCTTTCTCTTTCTTTATGGCTACTTCAATTTCGTTCTTTTTGCTGTAAGAGAATTCCGCAAGAATGTTCCGTTTTAGTCAGTCGGTCGAATCTATTCAACACTTTCTTAACTTATTCCTTATCGCTTGAAACTCTGAATGATATACTTCATTATTATTATTATTTTATATATTATTTTACAAAATAAAATAAATTTATTATTGAAAATAAAACGAGACTCAACATTATAATAATAAATACTAAGATAATAATAATTATAATAATAAATAATAAATTATCATAAGAATAAATTTAGTTTTGTAAAATTTATGTAATAATAAATATTTTTCGTTAGAACTAGACAATTTATTTCCGGTTCATACAGACGAAGGTAGATTGCTCATGAAATTACGTAATTACTTTTAAAGAGTTATTCCATCTGCCAGACACAGTTACATCTAATTCAGAATATAATATTTTGCTGAAGTGATAAAATTCTTACAATCAACATTATCGAGCCCCTCATTCACTTAGGTAAATGGGTCAATCCCCTTCGCTCTTTTCCATCTTTTTCTTTGCACAGAAAAAACCCCCAGCAAAGAGAACGTTCGCATTTCTGGGAAACGGAGATAAAATAATTACAAAGATCGCAGAAGTGACGAGAGAACTGGTAAATAGAAAGGGACATTTCAAACCCCTAGCGAACATTAAATGGCGCTGGCAACCCTCCACAACCCTCGCAGGATTTTTTTTATTCTGGGAAAAGAATAGTCGCATCTTCTTAATTTATTGCAAGCGAGCAGAGCCAATATTATATAATAAGTATTTTTATTTTTTATTTTTATTTATTTTTTTATTTATTTTTTTTATTTATTTTTATTTTTATTTTTTGACCATGTATCATTAGAATATTTATTTATTTAATTTTAGGAAACATGGGTCTAAATTTGATGCAAAAAAAAAAAATTTGCTAAGTGTGGGGTTCGAACCCACGCTCCCAATCGGGAACCAGAACTTAAGTCTGGCGCCTTAGACCACTCGGCCAACCTAGCTCGTTTCATTCTCGGATCTGACTATAGAGACCTATGTACAGGATGTGTCATTTTAATCGACGCATCGAGATATCTCTTAAAATACTTCATCTACAAAAAAATTGTTCAGACAAAAATTGTACAGTACATAGGGGGTCATTTAACGGTACTATTAATTTTGACCTTGTGGTCAATTTTCAAGGTCATTTGAAGATCAAGACAATTTTTTTTAAATGACAAACTCTATTTTTGACTGCGGATTTAAAAAGAGCGGAAAATTTCAGGACAATAGTATTCTATGAGAAATTTGCTTTTGTGACCTTAGAAAGGTCAAAAATCATGTATTTTAAAGGATATAAAGAGATTTTAAATGTTATCATAGAATTTTAAAGAATTTTAAGAAGTTTTTGGGAATTTTGAGTAATTTTCACGAATTTTAAGCAACTTTGAAGGTTTTCGTAAAATTTTAAGAGATCTTGTCGTGGAATTTCGAAATTTCAAAAGGTTTCTGAGAATTTGAAAGGATTTTAAAAGATTTTAAATGTTGTCGTGGTATATTTCCAGAAATTTTAAGAGAATTCAGGAGATTTTAATGATTTTTAAAAGAATTTGGCATTTTTAAAGATTTTGTTAAATTTTATACGATTTTTAATAATTTT